>CAAKHC010014566.1:0-14788 GCA_901007825.1 Macroramphosus scolopax | reverse complement strand
CAATGTCTCCTTGTGCTAAATTTGAAACTTGTAAAGAATTGGCTTTTAATTTGTCCCTCTGAAACTGTCACTGTCATGAAAAGAAAATGCCCTATTCAAGATTGGTATCTATTTGTGTTGCAAAAAATTTAACTAATGTTGCACTTTGTGAATTGAAAACTAAATTTTACAAAAATTAAATCCCCTTCCCTCCCCCTACCTGTTTGACTGTGTCTCAGTTTTTGTTTTTATTCAAAAGTGGTAACATTGAAATTGCATTAAGCAATTACTAGTTTAGTGCTAACACAATGTGAATAGATGCATGTTTTGCAAACCTCAGCACACAGTACAGCTGCAAAGTAGATCAGAAAATCTTCATTTATTGACAAAGCATATCTAGTGAAACAAGGATGATGCCACTAAGGAACACTTAAAATAGGAGGTTGACTTTGCTTCACTCAAATATAATTGTAGTTCAACTTTAATATACAAATACGGGACAAAGTATTTGGTAGCGAAACACTTATCACCTGTTATGTAACTACAGAAAACGCTGTAACTATATACAGTTTGCCAGCTGTCACGTCAACTGCACCTGCAACAAGACATAACTCAAGACAGGACACTCAGTTAATACTGGTAGTTCGGGGCATGGGGTCTAACTAAAATTAAATGACTGTTTTAACACAAAGTAGGGATATTGTCAACTCAAAAGTACAAAAATATTGGCTACATATAACAGTAACGTGTAATCTTTCCCCCCCAAAAGTAACCGTGACTTCCATGAATCCCGTTACAACAAAACACTTTTATGCCAAAAAAAAGATTTCCCCGTGGCAACAGATTCCTACATAATGTGATGATAAACAAATCCGAGCAGAGCTTCTGGTTATGATTGTCAGAAGCTGAAAAGAAATTTCCTCAATGAGATAAGGGGCTTTGGAAGAAACGATAGTTTAGTGGCCTCCAGACTTGCGTCCAGCCCAGGACCGAGAGCGAGAGCGTGACCTGGACATGGATCTAGAGTAGGAGCGGGACGGCGATCGTCCAGCAGGCTCATTGTAAGAGCTCGAGGTTGGATGGAACTCTCCAGCGGGGCTGTGGGACCTGGACTGGTTCTTTTTACCTCTGGGCCTGGACCTGGAGGGTGAAGGTGAGCGGGACATTGAGCGGCTATGTGAGCCTGGTTCATTCTGAGCCCTGTGATGTTCACGTGGAGGACCTCGGTACCTGGTGGGATGAACATTTCTTATAAAAACAATACAGCATAAGTTCCAAATAGTACATACATGTTTATAACTGCTTCAAATGGCAAGATGATAAAATAGTCTACTTTTCATTTTCATGGCTTCTGCTTCGTCTATGTCGACTGTAGGATCGAGACCTGAAGAGGGAAAAATAAGTAGAGCTCTTAACTTATTAACCTGCTGCAGAACTGAGACTTCATCTCAATCCTGCTGAGAGAATTTCAATGTTCAACTGTTGATGTCAATAAGAAACATCACGTATCTAGTATATGCAAATAACTGAAAATTAATGCTTTCGATTTCAGCTATTTTAGATATCAAATATCAGTCACAGAGAAAGTTGGAAAATCTGAAACAATGAAAGGAACTGAAGGGATGGAAGGTTACAAGAACTCACTCTTTAGGGCTGTCAGACCTCCGAGGACGGCGTTCATAGGAGGGGCTGCGAGACCTACGCCGTTCATAGCTGCGGCTCCGGGAGCGTCTACGGCGGCCATCCCTATCGTCATCGTAGCGTGAGAAACTGCGAGGGGAATGTCGCTCTTTGGTCTTCATCTGGTTGGGGGCTTGAGGTAGATTTACATTGAGACTTAAGGTAAAAATAAACTCTCCCAAAGAATGTTCCATTACTGTTTACAGCAGTTAAATTTATGCTGTTCAGATATAAGTGCTCTTACTTTTGCGATCTCCCTGGGCGAACTGGATTTCAATCTGACGCCCACAAACCCATTTCCGGTCCAGGTTGTGAAGCGCGTCCTCTGCATCCCTGACATCTTCAAACGTGCGGTTTTGTTAAGGCCTTTCATTTTCAATTTTAGAAAATTGGGACAGAAGGCTACGCACATGCACAACAACATGGTTCTGGACTCAGATCAGTGCGGTGACAAGTTCAGGTAATAAATTTAAAATGGAGAAAGTAATTAAGAAATTATTGTCTTCAGCCACACCTATTGCAATTACAAAATATAAAACTAAATATCTTCGGTCCATTTGTGATTTCAGACTGTGAAGACAAGACAAATGTGATCAGATTCGGTAGGATACAAAAACTTTGGCTTGTTACCTTTAACATGCTTGACCTTTGACCTTCAGCTTGTTCTTTATAGTCTTGGCAGAAGAACTTGAGGTTTCCTGCTTGTCTTTGCCCAATAAACACTTTTCTTTTCCTCCCTTTGGTAGACAAATGGAAGCCTGGGTGCTCTCTTTTCTCCTCTTTGTATCTTCATGCTTTTGCTCTCTCTTTACTTTCCAATTTCCTCTATTGCTTGTCGTCTTTGGCTTGAATCTACTCTACAACCGCCTTTCAACTTTCTTTGGTGTGGGGTCTCCAGAACTGTATCTTTACCATTCTAAGGCAACAACAGAAGAAATATTAGTTAGGAATTTGTTTATAGCTGGTTACAATACACTATGATCAAAAAATAGAAAATATACAAAAATACAAACATTGTGCACTGAAATAAACAATTTCAAAGACAATAAAAACATAAATGTCCGGTTAGATGTCACTGACCGTTTCAACCAAAAACAATCATCAGAATGAATGCTTTACAACCCATTAACGACTTTCTAAATTATGATGAAAAGAATAAAGGATATTGAATGTAAGCAAATCCTCTCGGCCGTCGTGTATAGAAGTCAAGTGGAATGTAGACATCTACAATAGGCCCGTAACGACCAAACTCACGTCGTAAATCCTCTGGCCTAAAGTGTCATGAAATAAGCACATTTATTCTGCTGGCTAGCATATGAGTTTAGCTGGAGCTCTGTGTGCAGGGACATACACAAGGGCTGTGCCAGCGAAGCATGACAATACTAATTGGTAGACAAATTCAACTACTCTCCGACTTCAAAAAAGGTTTATGTCATCTTAGAAGTTTAGGTGAGAATGCAAAAACAGCCAGCTGCCGTCAACTTCACACATCCACAGAAATAAAATGCATCATATATTTACAGGTGTGGCAAAGTCACAGTGGTTATTGCCTGGGAAATGACCGCAGGTTGACTAAATGTTGGCTGAGTACATAAATAGTTGAAAATAATCTATCCAGTAAAGAGGAACAGCAGGTTAATTTCGAGGTTTATTTACGGTAAAAAATAAACAACGTGATTATATTACTAAATCGGAAACCATCTTAAACATTTAGTGTGTTGCGCCTCCGCACTTCAATGTAAAAAAAAAAAAGGACCGAGGAACGAACATTTCTTTATCATTGCGAATATTTTCCACGTGAAATGCTCAACAGATGTATTGCGGTTGGTCACAGCTGGAATAATAAAAACAACAACAGTTGCTTATCGCTGATGATAGACGCACATTCTTATGTACGTGAAACTGGCAACTTATGTTTCATGTTTGGAAAGAAGTATGCTAAATATTAGTTGAATAACAAATCACAAATATTGGTTGAAAATAACACTTCTTCACAGTCGGACTAAATTTGCGGTAGCTAGCGGATGTTTTACTGCAGAAATGACGTCACCTTGCGCTGCAACGATGCACTCACTCAGCTTAATGTTAGCTTTGCAAAATATTGCAAAACAACACACAAGGAAGTTTATTTACTGATAAGGGATAACTGTTATGTACAGCAGTGTTTGTTTAAATAGCCACCAAATTCACTACCTGGGTCTGTAGCGTCGACGCCAGTTAGCCATTTTGGACAGTATGCTAAACTAGCATGCGGGTAGCTAAATAGTATGCTGTTAGCTACAATATGCATACGTACAAACCAGGACGGTTAAAAACACAACATACCTGGACTCGTCAGAGATATTTCTGACAAAGAGAGAGGTGTTAGGAGGCCGCAGGTACCTCGCCATTTCTAACGTTGCTTTGCTATAAATTGATGGCCACGGATGTGTGTTATTGCAGCCTCTCCTCCACAGAGCCTGCTGGAACCCGTCAAGCCACTTGGTCCAGGTCAACGTGATATGCGCACTGCGCATGCTCACATTAGTCAGGCACCAGTATACCTGACCATGTTTGGAGGTTGGAAAGAAAAATGTGCATGGGCTTTTTTTTTGCAAAACGATGATACAAATAAAACTTAAGCAAAGCTTTTATTTAAATAGACTTTATTTCAATTTTCACTGCCAAGTTTACATTTTCCTGCTCTTCCTGATGAGTGTTGTGGAGCCCATGGTCAGAGTCTAACATTGGATAAGAGAAAAGGACAGAGTTAACATGTAGCCAAGAGATACTATTAATTATAGACTGTTGAATAATATTTTTATTTTAGATGTGTATGTGAGAATCATATTACCTCAACCATCTCGCCTCCCTTGAGCTCCTGGATGTGGCAGAACTTGCCCGTATTGCAGACCAGTTTGCCGCCCTCCAGATTGACAATGCACTAGGTGTCACAAAAGGAAATAGTACATATCATGAATCCAGAGATGGATGAATAATTAAAAGCCTACTTACTTTAGTGAAAGTATATTTCCCATGTGACAGTCCGACTAAAGGGAAAGTATTAAGTACTCATCACAGAATTTAACTTGAGTCAAAGTCATAAAGTATCTAAAAATATATTTCAGCACGAAAAGTCCACAACTACATCAATCCCCCAAAACAGGCATGAACCCAAGGGTTAGTGACACTCTCATGCACAACCCTGTCATCACTGGCACACATTTTTGACTATATGAGATACTGTTGCAGGCGAATCACTGAGACGCAGCAGCTGTGTGGAAAAGTCATGCACCATTTCTCTATAGAAATTGAAGAAAGGTAAGAAACCTTGAGCTTCTTGCCGTCCATGGTGGTGATGTCAGCCTCCTTGCCGACAGTAAAGGAGTTGGTCACAGACTTTCCAGGAGTCTTGGAGGTGACGACGAAGTCATTGCCTTTCTGTTTGATCTCAGTAATTGGCTTGATGTCCTTGGCCATCTTAATGATATCTTCTGGAAGTTCTGGTGAGGAAAATATATATTTTTATTTATTATGCACATAGCAAGTTTAAAAACCAGACCCTTTACCAACTTAATATGGCCCCCACAAATTCTTTTATTTACATGCCAGGCCCTCGTTAGTTTTTCTTACCCATGGCTCTGAGAAACTCTGCATAGTTCTCCTGAGAGTAGACCTGCCATGTTCCATTGAAGTCCATGTTTTCTTGATGATTTGGGTTCTCCTCTACCAAGGTGGGCCGGAGGCTAAGACAGCTGTGTGAAGCTCAACACAATGTGGGGAATGTCAATGTGCACCCACTCCTTCTTATACTGAAAGGAGAAGGGTGGCTAGCATTGTCTAATCAGTAACAAACCCATCTGAACTAATCTATTTGAACAACCTGGCGGTCACTTACTCTTGGAACATCAGCCTGCACCAAAGAGAAATTTAGATTTTTGTCACGTGTCTTCAAGAGCTTCACTGATAGGAAAGGTTGGCTTTTCTTTGCATTTGTGTCTGCAGGAACGTGCTGTTTGACAAACATAGGACAGTTGTTTAGATCTGCAGTTGTTTGTGATGCATGGAGGACAGGCTACAGAAATATTAGAGAAAACAGGAAGCACAAAGTAAACGAACAAGGAATAAAATTTGCTTTCTTTTATTGTGAGGTTTGCAGAGCTGAGAGTGGAGGTGGAGATTGGAGACTTATAAGATAAAGAGCAGGAGAACCATTTAATTCTTCAATTCAGTTCAATGTTTCCGGTATTACTTAACAAACTCGTTCATATGACCCATGATCTCAACTGAACTTCATACACGTCCGCAACCTCTGTGTGCTATTGAACCTCTTATGGTGAACCGACCTGACCGAGTGAGGTCCAGTAGTCAGGTTAATGACACTGTGGACTGTTTGGTCGTAAAGTACAAGACATAACCTCCGCTTGCCAAATCATACACAAAGAAAGCTATGCTCTGAGCTTTTGTAAATTCAGCGTCAATAATTAGACTTTAATAAAACTGGATTTAATATATATCCCCGGTCAGGGCCACACTTGAGACTTAAATCACGGCACACACAAACAAATGACATGTGATTACCTAAAAACTGCAGTCTAATAGTAGCTGGGGGTTTTGTAGTTGCTGTGATGTAAGAAAGTTGTGTTGTTGCTGCTTCACCTGTCGTTTCGATGCTTCAGCAATAAAAGACCAGATGTGAATAAACATCTTGGCAACACCTTACTGAAGGACTCCTCCTTCTTCAACTAAGAACAGGGCCTCCATCAGGATGTTGAAACACTGTTTATATAAAGACAGCTTTTCAATTGTTAGTCAGCTAGTGTTTCATTCAGAATCTAAGTATAAAGTTATGAATCTGTCTCAGCGTTGCTAGATGCACGATAATTATGTTATTTGTACGATCATTTTGTCTCCTGTTAGATATACTGCAAATGTATAATCAATTGATAATTTTGGGAGACTAGGTAGTTGTAATTAGTCTAGGCTATCTGATTTTTAATTTATTTATGGACACAATCAGGATGGGGGAAGTTTGGATCCCCTGACAGCGGTCACAATACTCTCCTCTCACTTGACTCCTTTTCATCCAGTCCTGAACACTCTCGTTCACGTAGGTTTAAAAAAACAACATAACTTGTTGTCTGTCTACCGTCTTAGCCCATCTCCACCGCGTTAGCCAGAGGCTTCTCGCCATGCTTGTACACGCTCACTGTCACGTCGACAGTCTCAGAGCCGTACTGGTTACGCACAAAAATGCTGTATTTTCCAGAATTTTCCGTATTGACGCCGTTGACAGTGAGGGTGCTACACTTGTGCTCCTTTGTGATGACGAACTGATCCTGGTTAACGATCTCTCTGTCGTTTCGAAGCCAGGAGATCTCCGGACCTGGATCACCGTCGATGAAGCACGTCAGACACAGGGACTGAGGATGAAGAAGGATAGTGCAGCAATGACTCCTAAACTCCTGCTTGAACTTGCTGTGAACACAGTACAGGATGTAATGTTCTCCTGAAAGTGTCGTACCTTGCCCTCCATGATAGCCACAGCATCAGGGAGACCTTTTGTCACTTTGGCCCGTCCTGAAACAACAAACAATTACTCCCTGCTCATCCACTCTGGAATTTTTCTCCTGGAAAGGAATAATTCAGGATTAACACATAATCTGTAACTCACTTTTTTCAGCAATGGCCGCTTGTCTGAGGGAGGAAAACAAAGGCTCAAATCAATGACACTTCACAGTGTCTGGCAGCCATGCCAGGATGTCTTTCAGTGAATCATTTTGAACTAAAGGAACCCAGTTAAGAAGAAGAAATCCTTTATTGTCATTGCGCAGATCATAAAACGAAATGTTCCTCTGGAAACCTTTTGAAATGGATGCAGCGCCTGGGGACCAGCTCCTGTTCTCTTTACCGGTGCCTTGACTCCAGTCTATACACATACAAGTCACAAGTCTGATACTTTGTGTTTCTAGTCCTAAACAAGTCCTAATGAATTCTTTCTAAATGTAACTGGCATTTCTGGTGTTTAGTTCACACCTGAACGCTGCAGGAATTAATCACCCAACTTCCTTCTCTGCTCACACAACCTGATTGGTGCTCGATCGATTGATCCAAACTAGAATTAGGAAATTAATTTGATTTGTAAGATTCGTTTTTTCCCATTTTGGGAGAGTACGAAGTCTTTCAAGTCAGAATGCTCAAGTCGGATTGAAGTCACGAGTCATTGGTGCGAAAGTTAAAGTTCAGTTGCAACACTTTTTTTTGGTTTTGTTGATTCAAGTGTGAAATACAATTTGTATCTCAAGTCCGACTCAAGACATTACACAAATTAAATTTGCAAGAATCAGCACAACTGGAATGCATTAACTGAGGCTCTGTACGTACTCATAGAACTTACAATAAGGTAACAACTATTTCGCGAGGTAAGTCAACTCTCACTCTCCCAGCAAGCCATGCTAGACAGGCCATTTCCCACGGCAGCACTTACTTCAACCTCTCGTACTCCAGCAAGGCATCAGCAAAGACTGTAAATAAATAATGTTAGATGTTTATATTGAGCTCATTTGTTTCTTTTCACTTTTAGTTTCATTACTGTTTGTCAATTAAAGTGCCAATACCCAATATGTCATCAAATTAAGTCTATAAATCAAAGTCTAAATCAACATTTAGTCCAAATGAATGAATGAAAAATCTCCCAAAGCCTCTCAAAAATTGAAGTTGTATTTTAGATGCTTACAAATGATCAATAATTTGTTCTCACCTTGTCCAGACAGGTCAAGATAACGTCTGTGTGTCTCTTTGCCGTCGAACATCTCCAGGATGTATTTGCCTTTGTCGTTCTCTGTGGGGTTAAAGATCTCAATCCAGATTTTCTGAGTATTGCTGCCAGGCTGCGTCCTGGCTTCCTGGTCAATCTTTTTCTCCCTGCAGGAGAATTAGTATAAAGACAATGTTCGTTAATTGTCTGTAATCCAGCGCCGGACCCGAGGTGTCAGGGTTAGATTGCCTACTGCTAAATATAAAGGAATATAACAATTCAAGTAATATGTTGTCCAGAGGGGAACCTCATCTTCCTGGGCAGGAGAAGTGTCATGAAGGATAATTTATTTGGAAATCAAGAAAATATGGAAAAGAAACAAGTTATAAGGAGACGTTGTTACGTCTGACTGACTGTTTTTCAGCAGGTCTTTGTTTGTAACAGCCACTCAAACAAGCTCCAGCAGGTGGTGCTAGTACCTCACCTAAGAAACCAGTTGCACTCCCGCCATATTATCAGTAATGCCATCAACAAATAGATTTTCCTCTAACCAGTCGTAAAGTTACAAATCCCTTGATAAAATGCTGATACATGTTCATGTGTTTTAGGTTTCAGTCATCTCAGGGCATCTTTCAATAAAATAAATGTCTAGAACACGATCTTGACCATTTATAAGTTTGAATGTTATGTTATATATTTTCCCCAGAAACCTAGAGCGACATATTTGGTAACTTTAGAAAAAGTAGAAAATATGGGTGAAACATGTGCGATAATCGTCCTTATTTTATAATTGCATTTACAGTATTTCACCCGGCAAACAATCTCAAACATCTCTCAAACAATTTAGGTTAAGTTTGAAATACTTCCTCCTCTGCAGCGGCTGTGCATATGTGAGGTCAGAGAGGTGCTCTGCATGTGAACTCACTTCAAGTGCCAGATGGTCTTCAGGAAGCTTATATAGTATTTCAGAGAGCAGTAGAGCTTGAAACCTTCAGCAGTGCTCTGAATCCTCAGTGGACCAGCTGACAATGCTGCAGAGAAGGAGAGAGAAGGCAGAGTTCCTAGATTGTTTACCGTAACAGTCTGCACATATTCTGGTGTCCCGGGCAATTTAAAATACAGCATTTCTCATCTGGGGAGCTGCAAATATTAATTTTCTGAAACAATGCATGACACAGGTGATTCACATGTGTTTCAGTTGTATTGAAACCCAGCAATTCCCAAAGGTTGCTCTCTGCAGAGCTTCCAACTGTGGACAACTCACCACACTGTTCACTCAGCCGCTGGAGAAGCTTGTCATACTCTGCAAATCAAGAGAAACCAGTAGTTTATTTTGCTTTTGGAACTCAATAAATACTAAACATAAGATGATTGTTTGCTGAATACTGAGCACACATGAAAGACAAATGGAATCCCCAATCTCTCACCGTGGATGGGAAAACTCTGGTACACCAATTGTTAGTATTTGTTCTCATGGTGTCATGCCTCACCTTCATCCAGTAACTCTAAGGTGCTGACATCCTCTCCTCTCCCATCTGACACCACAGCTCTGTATGAGCCTGCCTCCTTCTTTGTAACCTGAGGGAGGAACATCCACCGTAACAAACATCCTTTCTCTTTTCAAATTGAATATTGATATTTCATATTCGCTGGTTGACCCTGACATAGAAGGTCAACACCACGAGATGCAGATGACTCCTGCAAAAACGTACAGACGTGCGCATGCATGCTGTTCACATTACTGTTTGTTAAACGTAACTAAAGTGTGAAGATAATCTAATCCTAGCAACGAGAAACAACAAGGTGTGTAATGTGAACTCCTTTCCGAAAAAAGCCAGGATCTCTCCGTGTACCTGAGGGATGGTGAGTGTGCTGAACCCTGATGACGGGTCATACACCACCTGGGTGACCTCCACGCCGTCCTTAAACCACCGGAGAGATGTGTCCTTGCTTGTATTTGTCACCTGTGGAAGCAGAGATACATCATACGGGAACCAAACACGTAAAGGATATTCTCCGAAATTCATTGCTTCAAAAGGAGTCAATATTCCATTTATAAGCATTAACAAAATCCCTCTGGGAGTCGGATGACGTGTTAAAGTCTGTCAATTCCAATTTATACTGAAAAGAGACATTATTTCATACGCAAGAACATATTCTGGGCAGATGTTAGCATCATTCTGTTACAGCCGTTTGCAGTTTTATACACTCAAATGTTGAAGTACCTTGCACTCTAGAGTCAGTTCACAATCCTCGTTAACACTCCACGACAGGAATTCCTGGAAATAGGGTCCTTGGAAAACAGAGCATATGATTATCCATCTGGTCTGAACTGTTCAATGACCATCTGAGGATATTCTATCATTATTATTTACCCCAAAAATATGCCAGTTTGTGGCAGTTAAGGACGTGTGATGAACCACAACAGGGACATTTGCGGCAACTGGAGCTTTTTTTAATATGATGAATGTGGACAAAATGTCTTCTGTGAGCCTTCACACTTAAAAAATAGCTTCCTCCTATCACATCTGAACGCTCAGGTGATGAAAGCCTAAAAGTTCAGTCGCACAGGTACCTTCAGGACGTTTGGACAAGACGAAGCAGATGTGTCATCACACACAACTTCCCCTCGGAAGGAGATAAAAGAGAGTTGTGTTTGTATCTTCCCGAGGAACCTGTTAGCTACTGTCCCGCATTAGAATCCACTGATGCAACACAGGCGCTGTTTCAGAAATCGTTTAAACCCTCCCGGATATACATTCAATGATACTTTGATTTGAACAGTGCAACTGTGCTGCTCCCAGCAGCAGATGCTATGATTGAGTTGATTATGACTCAGGAGTTTTAGTGGCTGTCCCCGTAATCTGAGGCTATCGGTTCGATCCCTGGCGCCTCCAGAGACTGTGTTGATGTAGCAGCGTGGCAGCGTGGCAGCCCAGCCCAACGCTTGTGCCAACAGGCAAATAACAATTAACGTAGAAAGGCTTTATATAAATTCACCATTAACATTTGGCATGTTTTAAGACCGCTCACCGGACTTCCTCTGATGGTCACGTCTTCTCGCGTCAGCCAGGGCCAGCGCCTGTCGGAACTCTGGAAGAGATGAATATCAAACGTAATATCAGAGGTTATAAACTGTCGATACAAACTGTCCTTCATGTTTACCCGGTCAGAAGGGCATGAAAGTACACTTCACATGGCCTCATCATTGTGCTGGTGGTCTTCCTTCATACAGGAAGACCACCTCCCATCTTGAAGTTAATGTGGCACAAATCAGATCGTCTAATTGCTTTTGAAAGAACCCGGCTTCATAACAATGATTTTAAAGAAGTAGGGAGAGCATAGAGCGAGGCAGAGAGGGAATAGGAGCAGGATAAACTGCAGATCTCATTTCATATTCTAAAGGATATCTTAGGCAAATACCAGCAAGCTGTCAAAAATGCCAGAGCTCAATACTTTTCTGACCTTCTCTCCAGGAACAGTACCAGGGTACTTTTGGATGTTAAATACAGCCATCTCTTCCACTGCCACCTCCTGCTTAGACAAAGTACTTGACATCAGAGCTGGTAGGACTCCGGTTGGGCTTCAATATACTGGTCCTCCTAATATTTACCCAGCAGATCCCTCACTGTCGTCCTTCAGCAGCTCACCTTCATTATCAGCCTCCTCCACCTGTAGCGCGGCTCAGTGTTGAATATTTGATATGGTAAGCGTAGGGAGAGAGCAGACAACCTGATCTCTGACCCGGATCTGCAGGGTACAAAACCTGCAAGCTGACCCCGATACCCAACAGCCGCGGTTCGTTGGTATGGCAGTCGGAGTGCATGCTCACTTCTAGTGATTGCACTCTGTCACACTGTTGCTTCAGTTCATTCAAGCATCCACCGTACTTATTCCATCCCAGAGTGCACGACACTCTAGAGCCGCAGCCAACTTCAGGGTCCCTCACACCGGTGGAGGCAAGTAATGAAGTACAAATGCGCCATTAAAGCACTTAAGTAGAGTTTTCATGTAGCCGTACTTCATTTTAAGTATTTATTTTTCTTACTTCTTATCGTACCCTCTTCATTTTAACACAAATATCTGCCCTGTCATTTCTTTTTATTGTTCTACTGAATGTGAAGTTTCTGTGACAGGGAGAACGAGTAGTGACATCGCTGAAAGTGAACCAGATGACCTCGTCTTGCTTCAAGTGTCTGATTGATTGATGCGGCTCTTCTTCAATCCAAGATACGGTTATCGCTTCCGGAAAACAATAAAAGCGACTTTGTCACTTTATTCAATATTGAAAATCAACATGGACTTTTCCCGACTTTCTTGGATAAAAACCCGAATAAGGACCGTAATACATGTCACAACCTGACACCCTGCGTCAGATGGAATAAATCACATTCAGTATAGGAAAGTCTGTTACGACCTGTTGGTTCCAGTGTTCTTGTGCATTCATGCTTGTTTGTTATGATGGTATATGACAACTTGGTGGCAGGTTGACTCACTTTTATCCACGAACACTAAAGTGAACTGGTTCTTGGCGCGGCCGTCCCTCAGCTGCGCCGTGTACGAGCCCTCGTCTTCCGCAGACAGCTGATCTATCAGTAACTCCACCAGACCTTTGGCCTTGTCAAAGTTGATCTTACGGTTCTGCAGAAAAAAGCACATAAACATTGACACACACGCAGACAGCGAACATCAGCTCGTGTGCAGACAGAAGATCCCAGATGACGGGCGGACGTGCCGCTTGCAATCTGCTCGTAGCCATGTGGAGACAAAATATTGTCAGTCAGTGCAAGACGGTCTGAAATCACGTGCAAACACAATTGCGCGCTGTAGATGGAATATTTTGTAACCCATGCACACACAAACAAACAAACAAGGACACAGAAGAAGCAGCCTTTGAGCTCGTTTCCACGGCTTTTATGTTCATTAAGATAAGTGTACGCCGCGCGTGTTGATAGGCCTCGGCGGTGGATGAGATTTGTGATGTATGGCAAAGCCTGAGGGCTCTAATCAGCTAAATGGCTTTTATATTTGCAAACCTCAGCTGTGATCATTTAGGAATAACGTGTAATCAGTACTGTTCAGATAGAACTCTGATACCGGGACAATAATGGAGTAAATAGAAATGAATTACAAGCGGTGAATGACGGCTGCAGAATGTAAAGCAGGCAAACACAAGGTGGAGCTGAGAGAGTTGTGAAACTCCCAAAAATATAAAGAATAATATTTGTTTTTCCATCTGTGTCACGTGAGTGACCCGACTTCTTATGTGAAGTTTCTTGCTTAATGCTGATGTCAACAGCTGACGTGACTATGTTAACATTAAAACTATTTGATGCCGTTTGAGAGACTGAGTGTCTCTGTTTGCCGAGCGAGGAGCGCCGGATAAACGTGCTGTAAGCCCAAATATACAAAAGCTGCACACGATGCCACAGGCTGAATGTTTATCGTTATAAGAGCCACTTCATACAGTACCAGAGATCAAACAGCAGGCTGTGACACACTGTTGATTCACCACCTCGTGCTAGGATTGTTGTATAAATTGTCAATTTGTTCCACCGCTGCCATATTTGGCGTTCAACCAAAGGCGACACGTTTGGCAGACGAGGGCTTCGACTCCGCCTCCAGCTCAATCGATTCTTCCTGTCTGTCAGACTTTGTGGAATTAGCTGAGATCCCAAACCTTTCTGCTGCCTTGCACAGCTGCTCGTCATCCTCGTTGGCAGCTTCAATATCCTGCAGCCAGGCTATTTATTAACACACAGATTGGTGTTTTCGATTCATGTTGACTCGTCATGAACAGACGCTCCTGCACAATGATGTTGTATAAACCTTGCTGAGTTCTACAACATCTGTAAAGCTCCCACTTGTTGAACAGAAAATGTTGTTTATTTTCAAAAGGTAAAGTCTGATTGTCAGACTGAATTATCATTTTGTCTCATTTAACTCACTCAGAGAAACATTTCACTTTAATTATTTATTTCTTTCCCGAACCGATCAGTGCGTTGCCGGTTTGTCTGGTCTGGTCGGGTTTTGGAACAAAGCTGCTCAGGGAGCAGATACATTGGCGCTTAAGCTGGGACACTTCTGGCCCTTACGGATCAGCTGCAGCACTGGAAAGTGTTGTGTGGGCCAGGAGTTAATGCACCAAGCTCGTCATGGATCAAATTTGGGTGATATGAGGTCGACCTGCAGCTGAATTCAGGCGTCCATGCTCAACCGGACTCAACAAGGTCATTCAAAGCCCAACGTGGGCTGTAAGAGAACTGAAGTGGGCCACATTTGGTGCAAAGATTCATTACTATCTGTACTATAGTAATAGGTGCATACTATACAGTATGCACCTGACAAATACTTACTGACTACTACACTCACGGAGTAGTGACCTATTGGATA
>CAAKHC010014563.1:14348-28336 GCA_901007825.1 Macroramphosus scolopax | reverse complement strand
GCATACGGTGCCGGACTGGAGAGAGGCACAACAGGTGGGTGACCTTTCACCCGTTCACCCCGACCCCTGACCCCCTCCTCACTCATAAGGACGAGCCTGTTTTAGGTCGGCTCTATGTAACTTTACTTGACATCATCAGCTTCCACCTAACAACAATAATAATAATCCACCAATCAATCGTAGTTTAAGAAGTCGTCTCTGACTGCAGCACCACAACTCTGACGGCTGCTGCTGATTCTTCTAGTCTGGTGTTTCTTCTTGCAGGTAGCCAGTCAGAGTTCATCATCAACAACACTAAGGCGGGTCAAGGCGCCTTGGCTGTGACCATCGAGGGTCCGTCCAAGGTAAAAATGGACTGTCAGGAGGTTCCTGAGGGCTACAAGGTGCAGTACACGCCCATGGCGCCCGGAAACTACCTGATCAGCATCAAATACGGAGGACCGAACCACATCGCCGGCAGCCCCTTCAAGGCCAAAGTCACAGGTGACGTATTGAAGCTCACAGCTGTTCTGAGGCTTCGAGAAGCATTACATCACTTCATTCTTTCACTCTTCCTCAGGCGCCCGACTGGTTAATGTGACCAACGCCAGCGAGACGTCGACCCTGACGGTTGACCCGGCGGCGCGGGCGTCCAGCAGCAGCCTCACCCAGAGCGCAGCGCCCAGGGCGGCCGACTCCGACGCCAGCAAGGTGCTGAGTCGAGGCTCCGGCCTCAGCAAGGCCTTCGTCGGCCAGAAGAGCAGCTTCTCCGTCGACTGCAGCAAAGCCGGTTAGTAACGCTACACACTGCACCTTTAGTCCAACCACCCAGCCCCCGTCAGGTCTGTTATTGAAGGATGCATGACTTGTTATCCTCTCCTCCCCCCCTCCAGGGAAGAACATGCTCCTGGTGGGCGTGCGCGGCCCTCACGTTCCCTGTGAGGAGGTTCTGGTTAAACACCAGGGCAACCTGCAGTACAACGTCAGCTACGTGCTGAAGGAGCGGGGCAACTACGTCCTGGTGGTGAAGTGGGGCGACGACCACATCCCGGGCTCGCCCTTCCAGGTCACCGTCCCGTGATGAACTCAGAAACCTGCTGTCGCTCCTCCTGTGCCATTTTGTCTAGTGTAGTTTTAAAAAGTTTGTTTACAGACGTGCCGAGGATTTTCTGTCCCGACACGTTCTGATTTTCTGGTTCTCAAACTGCCAAACTGATTCGTAATCCTCTCGTTGAAAGTGAAGAGAAAATAAACCCTGTGATGTTGGCTGGAGCTGCAGCCGTAAAGGAAGTCGACGCTGCTGGACTGGTGAATTAAAGACGGCTGGTTTTACACAGCAAGTTAGTCGGTTTAAGACAAGAACTGGAATTCTTTAGCACTTCCCTTGAGACCCCTTTACTCTGAAGCTCTTTGAGGCGTCTCACTGGTTTCATCGTGAACCTGCACATTGTGTTTGTGAAGCTGTTGCAGCGTTCGAGCCGACAACCATCTCATTCATGTCAAACTTCTCCCGGTATAAGTGCTTTAAACAAAACTGGAAGATTTGTCAAAGATCAAAACTAGCCGGCGCCTCTTCCGCCACAGACCAACAGGGGGCAGCAGACTAACACTAAGGTGATGCTCCACTTTCATCGCAATAAACAAAGAAATGCTAACTTTACAATAAAGGACAAACACTACATTTTCAACCCCCCCCATCGTGACTGAAAGGACGAGATCACTGCGGTCGATGTGACTTTCCTCCGTCAGGGTCGAAGGACGGGGTGGACCGGTACCAGCTCCTTTACTCTCCTACAAACACCCTCTTTAAAGTCGGGACTGACTGGACTACGACTGGAAACTGCACGTGACTACTGATGTTTATATGTTCCCTTTAATCCCGTGATGCAAAGCGTTGCCATAACAACCTTCCTTTAAACTGTTTCCTGCACTGTACGACCGACTACTTTAATTACTGTACGCTGTTCTTTCCTTCGGCTGCATGAGCAGATTTGTACTTTGATCTGATTGGATGTTGATCCGGCGTGGACGGAGGATCATCAACGTCCACATCATGAAATCTCTTTATCAAAAGTATTTTTTTTTTCCTGCCGGCGATACTCAAACTTAAAGTTCATCAAATCCTTCAATAAAACAAAAGCAGATGTCAGATTATTTGTGTTAATGTCTAATCTGAATGTTGTTGATTAATCACTGCTAGATATTAGAGGCTTTTATACTGGGGAGGAAAACCTCTTTGTATTAGGGAACCGGTGTTATAATGTAAAACTAAAACATGAGATTATGTACATTTGATAATTAAACTCAACTGGAATGAAGACGTTTGGTCGAGAGTCGTTCTTTGGATCTAAATGCTTCACTGTTTACAGGATCTATTCTGATAGTGCAGGTATCTTCATTCCACAGCAGATAGTGAGGTCGTTCCTCTCTGCACTGTCTTTATAAAAACAGAGATGATGAACACACGGAAGAAGGTGAAGAAGAGTGAACGAGGAAGAACGTTTCTCTTCGTTTGACAGCGTGCACATCTGCATCATCTGATAGATTTGCTTCTCACTCACTGCTGAGCCGAGCTGCTGCCGACGTGATCGTTGGTTCTTCTTCACTTCCAGTTCGAATTCAAGAAGAATCTTTGGGAAAATGTGTTGTGAATATTTGCTGACATCCAACTTGCGGCCGCAGGAAGTATGTTGACATGAATCCTGATGAGGATCCTGGTTCAACTGGTGTCCTGGTTCCTGAACATTCTGAAGCTCTGATGTGCATTCAGACGCCCTGTGTGCGTGTGCGTGTGCGTGTGCGTGTGCGTGTGTGTGTGTGTGTGTGTGTGTGTGTGTGTCATGTTTCCACGCTGCGTGTGTTATTTGATCCACAGCTCGTTTCCACTGTGACAACAGCAGCTGATCCTTCACAACTCTTCATCAGGACAAACGAAAAGGTAAATTTAGACATTTTGGATGAAAAAAAGATCTAATCTAATAATTTGGGATTACAGGACTGCAGCACCGTCACTGTATGATGGTGACATTCAGTTTGTTGGTGTCTGAAGCACCATGGATTGTTACAATATGAACTCTTCAGAAAATATTCACCTCTCATTGACTAAACTGACAGAATGAAATCCAGGTTTTTAAACTTGATGAACAATAACAAACAATGTTCCAGTTGTTTTGTTTATTGTTTGAGCTGCTGACTCTAACGAGAGTTAGTTGCAGTTTTCAGTCGCCTCATCTACGAGGAAATTAAAGGACCTTTCCTTCCAGTAACAGGGATTTATGAGATTGAGCGGCTATTTAAATACAATATTAACCTAATTTCCTTTCCCCACCAGTCTAAAGATCATTGGTTGTTCATGTTTGAAGCCGTTCCACAGATCCCTGAACACCGTTGCTGAATGATGCGTGGCCCGCTGACCACTCGGAGCCAGAACTGCTACCGGGAGCAGATCCAGAAGGAGATGTTGACCCGTTTGGCCTGGAAGAGTCGCTACGCCAAAACCTATCCGACCTGCTCCGACCCCCAGAGCAACATTACAGAGTCTCCACAGCTTCCACAACCGCCTGCTGACCCTCGGTGAGCCGCTGCTGGGATTAAATCAGATGTTCCAAATCTGAGTCCCAGATTGTGTCGTTAATGACTAAAGTTGAAGCTTTAATTTGACCCTTATTGGACAATTCTAGAAACGTATTGATCACCGCTCCACTCAGCAGAGAAGTCCTGCCTCCTATTATCAGAACAACTGGGAAGCTGAGCGACCTTCCTCCTCCTCCTCCTCCTTCTGCACCTCCTTCACTCGCCATGGAAGGGGAAGGACGGCACAATGTGCCCCCGCTCATGAGGCCAGTTTCCCCCCAGACCAGACAGGCCCTCTATCAGGACTCAACTCAGCACGTAAGAAACGCTTCAGTTCGTATCCACAGATTCAGCCGACTCACTGGATCTTCATTGGTTAGTGTTGTCAAAAGCATTTCTAAAAGCAAGACTGATCGTTTTGAACAACACATCCTCTGCAGGGGAAGGGGCGGAGTCTATACCTGCAGAGGCGTGGCCAGATGAGACCTGAGGAGAAGTTTGACTTTCCTCTGCTGTCCTCCTGGGAGTACGGCTGGAGGATGGGTAAGACGGAGACATTGTGTTTGAAGCCTGTTCTATACGAGGCTGCAGCCTCATGGGCCTGACAATGTGCTATATGACAAGTAGAAGGAAGCTGCAGCAGCTCATCCTCAGGGGAACATGAACATCCTATAAAATAAGATTTTTAAGTCTGATCGAAAGTTTTCGAGGGACGAGCAGGTATGAACATCCGTAGGTGCCTGTACAGAAGTCTGTCTGTATCCACAGGTGATTTCCATCTGGACTACAGAACTCCGTCCCGAGCCAGGTCGTCTGTGGTGAAGGACACGTTCTACGCCAGGAACGGTGTGTTCAACAGCCCGACGTCTCCGCTGCCCTGAAGCCCAGCTGGTTGTTTCATAGACTGAATATAGAACTGGATCAACGCTCACATCCTACTGCAGACAGTTAGTGTTACATCCCCTCTCATTGTCTTTACACACAGTTCCCAAACAGAAATCTCTAAGCGCCTCGGCGACTGCTGCTGTTCCACGTGAGCAGCTGTCAATCATGATGTCCCGCCCCCTTTTTGTAGCATCAAATAACAAACTTATCAGAAATATTAACTGTGATAAGAACGAGCTGAAATGACAAACTATCTTTTGGAAAATATATTTAACATAATTTCTTTTGTGTGGTACAAGTCGCATCCGCGAACATGTAGGGGGCGGGGCTTATGACCTATACTGGAACCAGCCCCCAGGGGGCGATCCCGATCTGCAGCTGAAGAGTCGATCCAGCGATCGTCTTCTTGGTCTGTTTACAGTCCACACAGCTGTTAGTTTAACAGTTTGACTCTGTGTGCTGGATAATTAATGACCTGCTGGCCTGGTGTCAGTCAGGAAGAGTCCGACTCCATCAACCTGATACCTCGCCGTCTTTAAACATGGAGCCATGAAGGAAATGTTACACACCGTCCGTCCTTAAATATTTCATCTCGCTTCCATGAATTGTTTTGTCGTCACTGTGGATGTTTATTTCGTGTTTAAATAAAGTAATAAAATCTCTTTCTTCCTTGTGTTTCCATTAAGTCACTTACACATAGAATACGTACAATAACAGAATTCAGACTCAGTATTGACACAATTTTAGCCGATGTTGCTCAAACAACAGGAAGTGCTTCATTTATCTGAGACTGTTTTCAGCAGCAGACTCAGACACACATTTGGTGAGCTGGTGAGTTTTTCCTGGAACCGAACGACGACGAAGATTTAAATGTGACGCCAAGAAAAGAAAAAAAAAAAAAGGAGAAATTATGTCAATCTTTTAATTTTCTTATTTTAAGAGAATAAAATGGATTTGAATGCCCATGAGCAGAAGTACGGAGGCCCTGAAGGCACTTTAATCTGAACTTAATGGTTTTGTCTCCTATTTTTAGGATTAAACAAATCTACAGTCAAACTTTCTCTCAAAGAAGATGTTTTATACGTTTTGGCCACCAGAGGCTGAAGCGTGTTTCTCCTCCTCCATGATTGGACATTATGTGAATAGTTGTGAGCAAAAACCAACTTGGTGAGGATGACTGTGGTGCTGCTTAAAAGACTTAATACGACTCAAAGACTGGACCAAAAGCAGTTTAATAGTAAGTTTCTGAATGCAGCCTGCGAATCAGTGACGATGTTCAGGTGCTGCTGAGCAGTTTTATTCAATGTAAAATAAACAAAGTGGAAGCAGACTGAAAATGTCCTTGAAGACGGTGGTAACGTTTATTCATTGTGAGCTGCACATATATTTCATTCATTGATATATTTCATTTAATGACTGTTAACATCCTGATACAGCTGTGATGTCATCAGATTGAGCAGGTCCGGAGGAGCTTCTAGCCGGTGGGGAACACCAGGAAGCCGGTGAACGTGTGGCTGGTGCTGCTCTGCGTGGTCACGATGTTGTTGAACTTGTACGCCTGCAGAGAGACTCTGTCTCCGACCTCGAGCTCCAGCATGGCCGAGCCGGAGGAGACCAGGAAGCCTTCAGACGTGTCGCACATCATCGTGTGACTGTCGATTCCCTTCATCAGCTTCAGACACACCTGGAGGGAGGATGAAGACTCACAGGTCAGGGTGCACCTCGGCAAACATTCAATTCCCTCCTTCCAACTCTTTATACTGCTGCAGCCTCATTTAATCATCAAGAGTCGTCATCACACTTGTGTAACCTGCATGTGGGATCCTCGGCGGCTCCCGACCTTTGACCTCACGCTCAACGTGAGCACGGACGAAGAGACGTGAAGCAAACAGACAGCGACAGACAAACATGGAAGTGAAGCTGCGCAAAGCGAGTGGATGCAGACACACTCACCCTGCTCTTGGCGGATATGTGGTAACTGAAGAAGTAGATTCCTTTGACGACACATGAGAAGGATCCATTTATCAGCGAGTCCCCTTCAAACTGGGAATCCAGGTCTGCTGCGGCCTCTCTGTCGGGTGTTCACACATACAGACTTGTTGTGTGTCTGTTTGATGACTCGTGTCGGCAGGTTTACCCTCTTTGCACTGACCTGATGAAGTGGATGTCGGTGTTGACCTCAGGTGTGTTCGGTGTCATCTGTTTGTAGGAGAAGAAGGATGTCTGCTGGTTGGAAGGGTTGAAGGCTCTTCCCTTCTCCCCTGTCTGACCTTGACGCCCAGGAGGTCCTGGCACACCCAAGTCTCCCTTCATCCCTGGTCGTCCTGGGGGGCCCTGCTGACCGAGCGGCCCCTTCTTTCCCCGGAGAGGCTGCCCTGCCTCACCTGCTCACACAGGAAGACAGTAAGGTAGAAAACTGGACAATAGAATGAATGATCATCCTCACCTGGGTCTCACCTGGGTCTCCCTTCTGTCCCACTGGACCGTCACTGCCATCGGGTCCATGTGTGCCGGGTATCCCAGGAATCCCGCTGCCGCAGGACGTCTGCGTGACGGCGGGAGTGACGTGAAACAAGAGCAGAAGAACCGCAGTACTGCAGCTCAGCCACTGGGGGGCCTGAAACACAGCGCATCACATTTCATCCGTTTTTATTCCCTGGAGACTTTCACAGGTTATAAATTAGAACCTAAATCCTTCATGTTTTATGGGGCCCATTAAAGGACCCTGTCGAGGAACCTGAAGTATTTCCCATTAATGTGACCTCTGTTGCTCAGTGGGTCATTTAAACGTTGCACTCGCTACCTCCTTGATATAGACAAAGACATGACATTGAATTACATGCTGCTCTGCAGACCAACCCTGGTCTTAAACTAGGATTTAACCTACAACATAATGATTTACAACATGGGATTTCAAGTCACCACAAATTTTAAACAGATCTTATGTCCCAAAAACATAAAATACTCTCAGAAATAAAGTTAATTCTCAAAGTGATGTCATGATATTTCCTTTCCTTCCATCATTCCATTTGTATAACTTACCGTAACACATTCCCTGCAGAGTTAACATGTTAAAATTAGATAACTCATATAAAACCTTGCTCATCATTTACCCACGACATGACATGCTGTATTGAATTTAATATTGCTGTCAGATTTAAAACACTTTAAACTTGACGACCCTGCATGTCCTGCCCAGATCAACAACTCTGCCGTAGAAACACAAATAATACTTGACAGCTTAGAAACTGACAGGGTTTAGATTAATGATGAAACGTTCCAGCTCTGCATCCAACCTGTCTGAACTGTGTCTCGATTGTTTAGGATATTAAAGTCTCACCATATTCAGTCGATGAGGCCGCGGGTGCTTCTGCTGGTGGCTGATGAGAGCAGCAGCAGCAGCAGCAGCAGCAGCAGCTCAGCACAAATACGGAAGTAAAACTGCTGGAGGGAGCGTGACTGCTGCTTATTGGTTCATGATGACTTTTGGGATACGACCCTGAGAAAAAAAGTCCTGTATTCAAAATCCTGCTCACTGTGTTGAAGCGCAGAGAGTCCATCCACCATGTGTGATGTTCATGTACCAGAGGTATCAGTCATATCTAATATGGAGTTATTGTATAACTGAAGGTCAGGAACACGTCCAAAAACCCACCTGTGTCTCGGCTAACTCACCTGAAACTGATCTATTCCATCACCTGTGCGTGTTGATAGAAGCATCCATGTTTCCTCTTTGAGAAAATAATCAACATACATCTTCAGGTCTCCATTAATTATTTAAATGAAACAATTTGAGAAGTTCAGGGGAAGAATTCAGTCAAACTTCTAACACCTCAACAGGAAACAGTCCAAAAAAGTATATGTAAAATATTCAAAGTGTTAAATAAATACAGTTAATTATAAATTATGTGATTTCACCCTGAAACGCAGTTAAGTAGAGGTACATAAACTGGATATACAAATATCTTTGTACTTTGTACTTCACGTTCCACCACTGACCTCAGTTCGATTCCCTCCGTGGACAATTTAATTTTTCGATATTTTTACTTTCCATGTCGTTATTTATCTGACGAAGCAACTTGTCCATCAGAGGAAGTGAAAGAGTCAAACAGGAAGTCAGGAAAAACTCCACCTGATGAAGAACTGATGATGAAGCATCACTGAATGTCTCTGATTTCCAGATTCTCTCCTCCAAATTATCATTTTGTTCTGTTTTTCTTTGGACTTCCTCTTTGCTTCTTGGCAGCGGGTTGCTGCCGCCGTGGCCCCCGGGGTCCCCGGCAGTATCTGTTCCACTTTACGTTGGATTTCCATCGCCAGAGAGCTGATATGGATTTTATGTAACAATTACATCCTGTCACATTTGCTTGTTGTCATTTTCAGTTTTTCTCAGATCCTCTTTCCATTTATTTTATTTCTGTGTTTCCATGTTGACGATCACTTTCTGTATTTCGCACAGTTGCAACACGACTGAAAACACAACAAAAGATCCTTTAAAGTATTTTATTAAAGACATCGGCCATGGTTTTATTACAGCTTTGTGAATTACCTTTTAATGAAAATATTCTTTTTATTTGTTTTCCGATCAAATGAGAAAGATTTAATATGACTGCAGACTTTATATGAACAAACACAGCTTGTTTGTGTGAGCATGACGTCCTCCAGCAACAGGCCGCCTGGTGTTTCCCTCCCCTGACCCGTGGGTCAGTTGGGATGCATCAGGAAGCCGGAGAACAGGCTGAATCCCGCCGGTTTGCCCGTCATCCCTCTGAAGTCGTTGGTCTCCAGCCAGACCTCCTGATTCAGCTTCAGGTAAACCGCCAGGCCGCCGGACGTCACCTGGTGGAGATAAAGATAGTGAAGAGGAGGTGTTGTGCCACGTACAGCTGGCCCGGATGTTCCTGTGTTGCCAGGGGGAGATGAGTCACATCTACTCCTACCTGTCTTCTGCCACGGCGATAATCGCAGAATCTTGTCAGCGTGACTTGATCCCTCATCAGCAACACACAGAGCCGCTCCTCTAACGAGGCGTGGAACACGAAGTAGTACGTTCCCGGGACCCGACACCTGCAACACACAAACGTTAACTGTCAGTGACGTGTTTTCTCCTGTCAGGTCCGACATCCTGAACACACGGGACGTCTGTCAGTGGTGGCAGCTGCTTATGGGTCCACCAATCCTGGACCTCTTTATACCTTCATGGTCAGAGAAGGAATCAGTTTCATTGGTATTCAATCTTTCCCATTTTGTTTGTTGATCATACAGATGTGTGATTCAATGCCATCACGTCTGGACAGCAGGTGGCCTCCTCACCTGAAGCGTCCTGTTTCTACGTCGTAGTCGTCGTCGATGTTGGTGATGATGTTGGTGAACCTGATGACACTGTTCCTGTCCGGGTACACGCTGGTTCCTCGGGCCACGCTGAAGGCTGCCCGCTGCTGGACTCCGACAAACCTGCAGACACAGAAACAACAGGGCCTCGGTGTCCAGCAGTTTAAATCACCTACACGTCCACCGTGGAAGAATCACATCAGCTCCAGAAAGGTCTGCAGGGCTCCAGGACTCCATACCCGGATTCTCCTGGTTCTCCTGGAAACCCGTCTATTCCCGGGGTCCCCGGTTTTCCTGGTTCTCCACTTTGACCTCGTTTACCAGGGAATCCCATCAGCCCCGGCTCCCCCTTCTCTCCTTTCTGGGGGCCGAGGCCGCCTTGCAACGCTACTCCTGCATGGAGCAACAACCAGCTGGTTACTGGACAGAGAACGAGCCACACCGACCCGCCATGTCTGACAGTTTAAAGGACTATTTCAGCAGTTTCCCTTTAGCTTTAGGTTAGTTAGTCTAGTGCAGCATGAAGACAAGAAGCACGGAAGAAAGTGAGTCTAAATCTGTCTAAATTAAGAATAAGACATCCAACTGAAATGCTGTATCTAGTTTATAGAAGTGATGTAATGTGTGTGGGCATGTGATGACCTGAAGCTCCCTTCTGTCCTTTCTCTCCATCACGTCCGTCTCTGCCAGGCAACCCGGGAATACCTGAGGACGGACAGATCGATGAACAGATGAACATGCATGCCTGCAGCCACACACGTTTACAGTATACACGTCATACCCGGCATCCCAGGCATCCCTGATGCTGGGCAGGTTTCCGCGGCGACCAGGAGGGGAACAGCCAATGAGAGCAGGGCTCCGATGGTGAGAAAACAACAATTGAGACGGGACCCCATGATGGAGAACCTGACAGGGACCAGGAGAGGAGATGAGGAGAGGAGAACAGACCCAAAGAGACAAGGAGACGAGAGAAAAGATCATAAGGAAAGAAAAGAGGTGAGAGGATAGAAGGAGGTAGAGGAGAAGACGAGGAAACAAGGAGCAGGAGAGAAGGAAGGTTCAATCCTCAACAATAATTCTACAACAAAGAACTAAATAATCTTCATTATAACAAACTAAACATGACATCAGATTAGAAATGAGAAGTAGATCGACGTGTTCGCAGTGACAGATCGTTTATTAACGAAGTCAAGTTTTAAACAGTCAAGATAAAAGTGGAAAAACTCACCGAGAGATCCGACAGGGAAATCAAATCTGAACTGATTCCTGCAGCAGCCGGAGGAGGAAGCAACACAAAACCAGAGATTCAGCAGCTCAGGAACTGTTTTTCATCGCCTGCTGCACGTAGTTCTGCAATTTTCAGGAGGTTACTGAGAGGTAGAAGAAGAGAGAGAACGATGAAGCTCACCTCCTCTGTGTTCATCACACCAAGCAGTGTTTAATTAACTTTCCTATGTAGTCAAAGTATGTGAACATGAATCTGCCTCTCCTCCTCGAGGGTCAAACCTTCGGGAACATTCTGGAACCTGGTTGCAGGATTTGTTCTGCGGTCCGGTCGGATGTGGTCACGGCTCGGTGCAGACCTGTAACATCGACCAACATCAAACTCAGACAACCTCTGTATGCACATGTTGAAATATTCAAAGTGTCTTCCCCACTTTGCTAACACAATCCTGGTGGTCCATTACTATGTACAATATCAGGTAAAGATGAACTTCACACAGGTTCTGTGGGTCAGAATGAACAGGGTGAATCAATGGACCCAACCTGCCTCATGTCAACGGTCAAGGTCAGTCTGAGCCTCGTGAAACCAACCAACCATCGCTTCATTCCCACAGACTATCTGAGTATTGTTGCTGAACGTCTGCATCCATTCAGGTCCACACTCTTATTCATCTTTTATTCTCATCACCTTCTCACAAAGCAAAAGTCAGCTGGTTTCATGCACATGACGATGACTTCAGCCTCCAGATCTGCATCCAATACAACTGTTGGAGGATGGAAACCTGAATGGAAACGTCGTCAACGTGGTTTTCGATAATCCCACATTTTGGTTGGATTACTGGGAAGAGTTGTGCTTCGTTCAGAGAACCTTTGTAGCAACTGTTGGAGCTTTAAAATGATTTGTGTAACGCATCAGATATAATGAGATGTTGGAGCCATGCAGTGACCTCATCGCTGCTCTCTGCACTCGTCCCAACGACAGATGCAGCTTCTCTGGACGTCGAACTCGTGACTGCATGTTTCAGCAAATCAACCACAATGAAGAGAAATAAGTTTCCAAAAGGCAGAAGTACAAACAAAAAACCCAACATGTTTCACTTCCACAACCTTCAGAGGGGGTCAGAAATATGAAGGAATGTGAAGGAAAGGAAACTCATCTTAACATGTTCAACGTCCAGAGAAGCTGCTCGTTCTCACAGACGAGGAGACGAAGATCAGTTGTATCTGTTTAACGTTGCTCATCGCTGCAACGTCAAACTAGTCTGCTTCTTATGTGCTGACATGTTGATACTTTCTCTGTGGACGCAGGAAGACGTCCTGGTCTGTTGTTGTCTTCTTTGTTTGTTTGAATATCAAAAACTGCACCTGATGTGTGAGAGCTCATGAAGGTTTGGTTGGAACTGTGACTGCGTGAAGGAGGAGGAGCTCTTCACGTTAGACGGACTGTTCACAGGACGGTTACATATGAATAATGTTTTCAATTTTAAAATCCCGGAGGTATCAGAGGAAGTTTGGACATGAAAGATACAAGAGATATAAGAGACACAGGAACCTGTGTTATGAGACGCAGCACAACCAAACTGAGTTAGCAAAACAGTTTATTTTTTTCTTTGCTGGTTTTCACAAACAGAGTCGACATTCAAAGGAATCAGAAATCAAATCATCCAACATCTAACATCTCTGTGATTCTGTGTTTCAGTCAACCGGCTGAGTCTGATGAATGTGACCTGAAATCAGATGACAAATATCAAGTCACGCCGCCATGCTGTTGTTTTATTATGAATCTGAGGAGATTAAGAAGCCGTTGAAGATGATCTGTTTGTCCTGGATGTCTCGTGAATCTGCGTTGGACTGCTGATCCCTGAAGGACTCCAGCCAGACCTTCTGCCCGGCTGTCAGCTGCAGGACCACGCCCCCCGACAGCACCTGAAACACAACACAGCCAATCACATAGAATTCATCAGGAACGTTCCCTCCTGACGTCTGTCGGCCGGCGCTGAAACCGACCTGATCGTTGTTCTTGCTGTAATCGCAGAATCCCAGAGGGCTGGTCAGAGCTTGGCTGGCTATACGCAGACACATGCTGACCTACAAACACACAGAACAAACACAGGAACAGTGACGGAGCAGCAGGCGCAGAATTCATCGGCAGTTTAAAGTCTCTTCACTGCCGGCTGCTGATTTACTGAAGTCAATGACATCGTGTGGATGGAGGAGACAGGTCATCTGACTCCTCAGGTTACTCAGGAGTTACTTTACTACTTAAAGGGTGTTTAGTTAAATGGCTGACTTAGTTAAACTTAGTTAAGAGGTGCAGAACTAAACTCGACGGCTGTGTGTTACCTTAGCAGCAGAGTGGAAGACGAAGTAGTAAACACCAGGAACTCTGCAGGTGAAGTAACCTGTCGCTGCGTTGAAGTCTGATGGTTTGTTGACCACAGTGTTCTGGTAGGTTACTATCTGATACACGCACACACACACGCACACGCACACGCACATGCACACGCACACACACTGTCATTAGCATAAAAAGTAACTGACCCTTTAACACAAACGTATTATTCTTATTGAAGTTATTAAATGTTATGAAATATTAAAGATATTAAATACTGTAATCCAGGAAATAAATAATAAAAACATTTTTTTATTTGTAAATATCTTGCAGATATGAGAAGATGTGGTGAGAGACTGAACCCTGTTGTAGGGAGGATAACTGTTCTCAGTCCTGATGACGGAGAAGGCCGACCTGCCCTGGTGAGAGGAGTCAGCATCTGTGAGTAGAGGACGCACACGCACACGCACACGCACACGCACACGCACACGCACACGCACACGCACACGCACACACACACACACACACACACACACACACACACACACACACACACACACACACACACACACACACACACACACACACACACACACACACACACACACACACACACCCCCACACACCCCCCCACACCCCCTCCCCCCCCCCCCACCCCCTCACC
>CAAKHC010014563.1:0-12500 GCA_901007825.1 Macroramphosus scolopax | reverse complement strand
AACACCTCCATCAAATAATAACTGAACATTACAATGATCATGAGTTGAGGATTTAATGCACGGCTGCTGTATTACAACATCAGTTTTATTCATGTGTACCTAATAAATTGGCCGGTGAGTGTACTCATTCCTCTACTACCAGAACATTAAATGTTCATGGTTTAACCGTTAGAGAGGCTGTGGCGCCCTCCTGTGGTCATTTGATGCAACGACAGAAGACTGACAAACCACTTTATAAAGTTATATCTGCTCGGAATTAGCTTGTAGCAGTAGTTAGCACTAGTCCCGTTAGAAAGACAGTAAAACTGTATTTAAACTAAACTCCAGCTCGCTCCTAAACCCGTAGAAACCATCCTCATTCCGTTTTCTTCACCCATAGTTTGTTTTTCGTCGCAAACGCCCGGCTGAAAGCGACCGACGCCGAAGGTCCGCCATGTTTGTTTACACCTGAAATCACGTTTGACTTCGCGAGTTTCTTTGAGATCCCGCGTTTGTTGAATCGACACTTACTGTGTCTTGATTGAATTACTCAGTTTTGCTGTAATGATGTTCAAATGATCCTTTTCTCATCTATCAGCGCGCACATTATCAGTCAGCAGCATGAAGGTGAAGCTTCAGGAGACTGGATCATACATCTAAAAACTACAAACTCTTCATGGCTTTGTGTCAAAATCCGTCAGTTGATGGAGCCTTCATGGGAAAGGCATTAAGAAAACAAGACAAGTCCTCTCTTGCAGGCTGCATGTCTCCCAATGTGAAACTAATTCAATGGCACTGCACTTGTGTTTTGTTTGTTTCCCACCACATTCAGCAGATATACTGGAAAAACTGAGAAAGTTTAAGATGAAACATGAAAGCATTTAGAGTCTCCCTGCTCCAACACACCTGATTCAAATAATTGTTCATCATTAAGCTCTACAGAAGCCTGTTAACAAGCCCTTCATTTGAATCAGGTGTGTTTGACCAGGGAAACTCTAAAACATGCAGGGGGGGGGGGAAGCAGGACAAGGACTGGGAAACGCTGACATAGTGACACAACTGAGGACTGTGTGTGTGTGAAACCTGCTGCTGAGGTGGTAGAGACATCACAACAGCTCATTAAAGGAAATATAAATTATTCTAAAAAAAATCAGGAGGTCTATTGTTTAATTAGATTATTATTCAAATAGATATGTAGATTTAAGTTAATTTTGTCTTCAGCAGCATCCAAACTTCCTGAGGTTTTCAAACATCACACATCTTAACATATAACAGACATCACGCCCTGGTTGGAGGCATTAACAGAAGGTGGCATCATCATCTGGGTTTGGAGGACGAGATTATAAAGCTCTGTTATAATCCCTGTAATTCTTCTCTGACTCATGATTCAATAGCTTCCATTGTGTCTTGCTCTCTAATTATTGGAATACAAAACCAGAGGACAATAATGACTTCATGAACTGACACTCAACTCGTGACTGACTTGTGTTGGCCACCTGTGTTGACATGCTCGGCGTAAGTCGACAGTGGCGCCGCTCAACCTGTTTGATACCGCCTCACGTTTTTCCAAGGAACTGGCCGAGCCTGTGTATAAACACGCACATCAATATGTACAGATAAACACACATAGCATTCACCATAACAAATTCATAATTAAATATAAAGCGCAAATCTAAAGAGAATAAAATCCGAGGATCAATCAGTCTCAAACTGCATCTTCAGCTTTGTTTCTTTAAGTTTAGATGTTTTATGATCTCTGTGATTTGATGTTAAAATCATTTATCATTTAATTCAAAACATAAGCATGTAAGTGGACGTCGGTGGAACACATCCTGTGTCCTATTTCTACTTTCTAACATCTTCAGACCTTCAGGGCCTCCAAGCACCACTTGGTTACACATGATGTTCACATGAGAGCCGCCTGATATATTTCTGGTGGTTAAACCACTTCCTGTGACTGTGTCGTCCGTCTGACATCCAGCGGCAACAAACTTCCTTCCCCTCAGACATTTTACTGCTCACACAGGTGTCATTTTACAAATACACACACCTACAGCAGGAAAACATGAGGGAGGGCAGAGGAGCTGCTGTGCTCCCTGTCTATCCATGTCCTGCTGCTGCTATTGGTTGGCCTGTGACCAATCACACCGTCTGTGGTCACCGTCTGTCGAATACGTTGTCCTCAGTAGTGACGGCAGGGCTTTTATTGAGAAGTCAACAGGGTTTTCCCTCTCTTTTCTTCATTGATTTCATTCCAAATAAACAGATCTGAGTTCCTGTCAGCAGCAGCATCAGCCTCTTCTCGTCCAGCAGGTCAGAAACGACTCCTCTTCTCTGTTCTCCTCACGCCGTGTAAAATATCTGAGGAGCTTAACATATTTGTCTGCAGACAATGAAGCAACCGTCCTCCATACAAGGACGGCCTCAAACCACAGGTGGAGTTTTAGTGTTGAATGTTTCAGGAACTGGTTTTCAGAGGAAGAGTTACTCAAATGTTTTACTCAACGTACAAGAGAAACAAAGAAATAACATGTGATGTTAGAAACCGTAAGAAACCTTAGAATTTACCAGATATGTGAAAGAATTTTAAATCTTATTTTTCATTACCTGCATTCATTCAGTGTTGGTTTCTTCCACTTAGATAATAAGAAACCACCAAATTAGACCTTTTAATAAAAGAACAGGAGGCTATTTTAGCAGCTCAACTATCAATGTGAGCAATCAGACGCAGACGCAGGAAACACAGAGAAGCAAATCGAGTTGTTTTGTCTTCCTCTTGTTCTCTGCTTTCTGATGTGGGTTTCTTTAAACAGGATGTTGGTTAAACATCAGGAAGACATTAAAACCAAAGCTGCCAGCTGATTGGCTGAAGCTTAACAGTCCTGTCTGTCTGTCTGTCTGTCTGTCTGTCTGTCTGTCTGTCTGTCTGTCTGTCTGTCTGTCTGTCTGTCTGTCTGTCTGTCTGTCTGCCTGCCTGCCTGCCTGCCTGCCTGCCTGCCTGCCTGCCTGCCTGCCTGCCTGCCTGCCTGCCTGCCTGCCTGCCTGTCTGTCTGTCTGTCTGTCTGTCTGTGTGTATCCCTGCTGTCACCTCACTGTGAGGTGACAGCAGGGATGTTGATTACTTGGTGATGACATTTACTGTAGCATGAAGCAGTGTAATAAGGACATAAACAATCCAAACCCAGTTTGACATTTACTGCTTGCTGTCAGCTGTTCGGATCTCCTAGAAGATTGTTTGACAGCAACAATCACACGTTAAATCCATTCCTGTGGTGAGTCACCAGACTGCAGCAGCACGTCCTCAGGCAGATCACTGCTGTAAGTATTTACCTTCCACTTAGTGCTGCAAGTCGTCTTTGTGCTGTTAACAAGCAGTTACCTGTGCACACAAGCAGGTGGGCAGCCGGTCTGCAAACAGTGATACCACACAAGCCTGAACAAGTTCTGATGTTTTCCCTCATTCTTCTCTCCCTTTGTTCCCTGCAGCCACCATGAAAGTAGCCGCGTTCAACATCCAGAAGTTTGGAAAAAACAAAGTGTCAGACCCAGACGTCCTCAATATACTGACCAAGGTTGCAGACTCACTACTCACACACTCTGTCACTAATAAGTCATAGTGCTTTTACATAATCAGTTTATCTAAACAATGTTGACGTATGTGTTTACATGCTTTGTCCAGTTTGGTCCTCCATATTTAAGACTTTACTCGGCGTACTAATGTTCATCTTCTGGCTCTGGTCCTCCAGATCGTGTCTCGGTATGACATCATACTGATCCTGGAGGTGGTGGACATCAGTGGAGAGTCAATCACAACCTTCCTGGAGGCCCTGAACAAGTGAGCATGAATACATCTAATCATTGTTGTTGTCAGGAAGTTCGTTCTTCATCCTCACCATTTGAAAATAAATTAAATTAATGGCAAAATGACAAGAAATCAAACAGCTAGTGTTTCTGTTAACATGGACACCTGTGGGAATGAAAGTGCATCACGTCACATGTCTTTCTGTCCGCTGGTCCGTCCGCTTGGAGCATCACTACACTCTGAAGATCAGCAGTCGTCTGGGAAGAACTCGCTACAAGGAGCAGTTCATGTTCCTGTACAGGTGAGTTTCACCTGCAAATACATCTTTACACATTGAACCGATTTGATGAGTTGTTGTTTGCTCACGTTGTCTGTCAGAGCATTAAATATTAAGTAAATCAAATATTAAGTCTGATTGCTGCGTCAGTAGCCATGAATAAACATACATGTCGAATGTTCTCATCTCTCTGCCAGAAGTTGAGGTAGTTTCCTAAAATGTAATCCGTGTTTGCCACTTGTACAGAACATATCTCAGATATTTATAAAGATCTGAATAAAATATAGTGCGTTACAGTACAAATGACACGTGTGTTTGTGTGTGCAGGGATGACATGGTTGACCTGGTGGGCTCCTATCAGTTTGATGACCTGCTGACAGAGGGAGGAGATGTTTTCGCTAGAGACCCCTACATCCTGCGGTTCAGATGCCTCAACACAGGTAGAAGTCGTCTGCCATGGACACACACCTCGTTTCCTAAGAGAAGATCAAATACCTTTTGAAAACATCTAGATGTGTTGTGTGTGTGTGTGTGTGTGTGTGTGTGTGTGTGTCTGTGTGTCCACCTCAGTGCTGAAGGACCTGGTGATGATCCCAGTTCACACCAAACCAGAGGACTCTGACACGGAGCTGGACGAACTCTATGATGTTTTCCTGCATGTGAAGTCGAAGTGGAAGACGGACGTTAGTACATTTCATCATCAGTTGTAATTCATTGATTGACCAGTACAATAGAACTCTGGTTCTCTGGACACATGTTGCACCTCTGACTGCTGATGTTCTGCCACCTCTGTGTGTAGAACGTGATGATCCTGGGCGACTTCAATGCAGACGGTGCGTACGTCTCCCAGAAGGACATGAAGAAAATCCGCATCCGCTGTGACAGGAACTTCCACTGGCTGATAGCAGACGACGTCGACACCACCGCGAGCACCGGGAACAACCACACCTACGACAGGTGAAGCACAGAGAGGCGCCGACACGTCAGTCTAACAGAGACTGTAATGAGATGATCTACAGCAGCGAGGATTATCTGACATTCAGTGTTTTTTTTTTCTTCCTGCATCCTATTTCAGGATAGTGATCTATGGAGACGACATGCTCCAGGCAGTCGTACCAAACTCTGCCAAACCCTTCAACTTCCAGAGAGCATACGGGCTCAGCAACGAGCAGGTCTGCTACGTTCACACCTTCAACTGAATCAGTGTGACAAACTTAACGTCTGACCTCAGGACAGAGCCGGTTATATAAATACTAAAGTCAGAGGAACATTAATATACTCAGAAGAGCACAAAGGTCCATTTAGTTTGTTTTGTTGAATGGAGCTGCCCCAGAGTTTGATGGGTGGTTCCTCGGCCCTGCTGCCCCCCTCAAACAAGCCGGGTAGCTTCTGTTTACTCCTGCTCACAGAACAATAGACAAGAAAAAAGCAACATAAATACTGATGTAATCATACTCGTGTTTATTTTCCAGGCGCTGAAAGTGAGTGACCATTACCCCGTGGAGGTCGAGCTCAAGTCGATGACCTCTACGTCACAGGACACGGATGGTAACCGGCGCCGTACCAGTATAGGCTCATACGGCACTCTACGACTTCTGTTAATGCTCATAGTTCTTTTTGTTTTTCCAGTTTTCCTGGCAAAGGTCCTAACCAAGAAATAGTCCCATTCAAAGTCTGTAAAATGTCAGGATGTAATAATTAAACTCCGAATGTGATATAACGTTGGAGGTCGGAAGATTAAGAGGAGCAAACTTTATCTTCAGGCATCGCCAGATGTTTCCCTCTTTTCTTTCTGCTAAGCTCAGCAGACCAACTGCTGGGTTTCACCTTTATATTCAACTAATAGGAACGTGGACTTGATCTTCTCGTCTAATTATTATTAAAAGAATAATCTTATTACCTAAAGTGTTGGTCTACTTCCTTAAACATCAGCCTTCCTGAGCTGCGCTGACCTGAATGCAGCACTCTGTGGATCATGTGTTTTTTCCCCTGCAGGTCTTCAGCCGGTGTTGGATGAATCTGGAGATCTGATGGAGCTGAAGAGAGGAAACCTGCTGATGGAGAGGGAGAAGCTCAGCCTGGAGATCCAGATCCTTCGGATGAAACTGGCCCAGATGAACAGTGGAGGAGTTTGAGCTGAGGAAGTCAGAACTTACTCGAGCTGCTGTTAGCCTCCAACTCAACTGACAACTGTGGGTGTTTCTTCACTAACCACCCGCCTCCATATACCTCAGACTCCATCCTGGATTGCTGCTCAAATGCACCAACAGAGATGTTTAACCTTTTGGCTGAATCAAACCATCAAGGGGCTCTTTTGTTGGTTTCTTTTTATCAGGTTCACAGGAAGACAGAAAAACCCCTCGATGTCCATCACAGTCTCAAGAAGAGGAGCTCCTCAGCACTTCTTAGCACAATGTTTAGTGTTTGTCCAATGACTGACTCATCAACCATGTGACCAGGAACCTGCATACAACTCCATGAACAAGCATCAGAAACACACGGAGACAGTTATCACATATTCCTTCCTGTGATCACCAGAATTTCATTTACCTTCATTATTGCGCATCATGACGACGACACATCCAGAGACACAAAGATGTCGAAACAGGTGCATCACACAGAGCATCTTCAATCCTCTGAAACTGTAGTGATGAACTGAGAACCGACAGTTTCAACGGAAACTCAACATGATCTTTATGATGGTTTATGATGGTCTGTTAGACTTCATGAGCCTGGTGCACATAACATTGTAACTGAATATTTAAAACCAGCACGCAAGCTAACCGTACCAGAGATGCTGGTACAGTTTTAAAGTCTGTAAAATTTAAGATACCTGGTTGGTTTTTGGACGTATACTTTATATATATATATATATATATATATATATGAAACTCTTTTGCAATTGTTGATTTCAGGATATGCATTTCATGTCAGTCAGACACAAAATGTGGTAGAAACTCTGAAAATACATATGACTACATTTAAAGGTGCTATATGTTAAATTAAAAGCAAGCTGGTATCACCTGCGTCCTCCGACAAACTCATGACCACTGACTTTTTTTTGTTTGTTTTGTTTTTACAGTGGCACTATTCCTCTTCTGGAGGCTGTGTAGGACATCAACGAAAGTACGACTACGGTCACAAAAGGCCCCAGTAGCATCAACAGTAATAGTTAGTGATCCACAGCTTGAAACTGATCTCAGTGGCATGTATGTATGCAATCTTTCTTCCATCGGACCCCCCAATGTTGTAGTGATAGTCTGCCCCCTGGTGGCTGAGGGACGAGCTTCTTTTAAATGCAACATATTGCACCTTTACAGTTTGATGGTTAAAACTCTTGTCTGATCACTTTTGACTTACAAAGAAATAAATGAAGCATTCATTACAAAAATTTATTGGTACCTCCCTCTTTACAGTAAAACAATAAAAACAAAAAACAGAACTCAGGTGTATTTTGTGTTTCTGATAATTAAGGTTCACAAGGACAAGATGAAGTAAAGATCATGATTATTTTAACGCTTTCCAGAATTTTAAGATGTTGGGTCAGTGTGTGACTACGGGACTTCACAACAAATGTGAAACCTCTGTAGGGAGTTCAGATGTGTTGAACTGGCAAACAGATGTATACACTTCCTTTCCAGTGATGGAGGCGGTCATCACTTGGACTGCATGTTTGATGGGGTTCATGTTTAACAGAGCGAAACAAACTGGAGTCTCTCAGCGAGCGTACAGACATCGCAGACGGAGGAAGTGAGACCGGGAGCAGCAAAATTCTTCAGATTCTGAGTTTACTTCTTGCCTGATTTCTTGATGCCACTGCTACCTGGAGGATGGGAGAAAACGTTTACAATTATTGTCTGACACCCTTTCTTGCAGCACAGATTGTCATATTAACAAACCTAAATCCGTATTGCATCTATGGGACGCAAAAAATACTAATATTTGTACTATAGCAGAAACCTCGCGTTAGATTCAGACATCAGACAGGATGAGAACATTTGACTTTGTTCCCCAGCTCTAACAGCGCCATTGTGTCAGGAATCATCTGACTGATTTACATCAGTGAAACTCATTTAGTTGTTTTCATGTTTATATGTTCAGGACTCCTGTTAGCCCTTCGAGCATCAACTCTTTAATGAGTATTTTATTGAGATTAAATACTCAATAAAGAGATAGAAGCAACTTTTCTTTCAACTGTCAGCACCTCAGGTTGCTTTTCTTACCTAGAGGTCCTTTTCCACCAGCTTTGGCCTTCAACGCATCCATGGCCTTCTGATCATCCTTTTGCTTCTGTTTGAAGGCGACGTCGTCCTGCAGACACACAGACGGGTTACAATCCTTCGACTGAACACTTTCCAATGCGTCACTTTTGTTTCAGCTAGGGTTAAAACGGGCTATTTTTTTGCCATTAAAAGATTTTTGTTATACGTTTCATGCTTCTTAATACAACTGACATAGTAACAATACAAGTGTGAAGCATTCTGGTATTCTAAGAATCAATTTTAATATCAGCAAGGGAGGAAACAATAAATCAGTTTGCCTCAAACCATTTAAGCATTATTTATAATGCCATGAAAATTATGAATGCTTGTCAGTCCTTCCGTCGAATAATCGGTTAATAGACCTCGATCTCTGCAGCTTACTAAATTTATTTCAAACACTTACCTCATCCAGCTCCTTGTTCGATTTCTTCGGCGCCTTCAGCGGTTTCTTTTTGCCTCCTGACAATAAAAGATGAGATATCTCAACAGAATTAATAAACAGGTCAAACAATAATCAGCCTTGTAGTTAATGGCATCCATAGACAGCTAACCAAAGCAGCAAGAAATCTCTGCGGTTGTCTCTGGCGTTACGTGGGTTTAACTTACAACACAAGCTGAATACACAAATATATATCTACATTTTTACAATTGTCATTTAAAAAGCCAAATAGCTCAGACAATTACAATGACTCTTTCGTGGTTTAAGGGATTGATTTCCTTACATGTATATATCCAGATAAATGTGGACGGTAATTTGTCAGAAATGTGATGCTGTTTAGCTAAAGAGAACGTTATCGCGCTCCCTGTAGCAACAGTTAGCTAACCCACACCGTCAAGACACGTTACGGTGAAAATCATTACGTTGTCACAAATTTGACACTAGTTAGCTAAAGACACGGTAGTTTCTAGCTAAAAACGAGATCAAACAACGTCTCACCTTCCCTGCCAGACATGGTTTGTGTTCGTAACGGTGATGCGAGAGGGAAATACTTAAATGTATGTCGTTGTAAATGCAGCCGGCTGTCTGTGTAATCGCGCTGTTAGGACCCCGGGAGCCTCTGAACCGGAAATAGAACGACGTTTTATGCCTGAACGAAAAGTCACCTAGCTGTTAGCTGTTTCATTTGACATTAAAATGTTAACTCCTACCTAGAATAACCTTCATCGTTGTGACATGTACACATCGACAACATCGAGGGAAAAAGGTATGTTTATTTCTCTACTTTGTTGTATGAAAACTAAAATATCGTAGGATATCACTGATAACTTTAGTAACCCAATATCGAATGGTTAGCAACGTGAAGCTAAAAGCTCGGTAGATGACAGGGAAGCCGGAAAATGACAAGAGCAGACAGACAGTTAACCTCGGAGGAGAAATAGATATGTTATATACCAATATTAAGTAATTTCTTCCGCTCTGAGGGTTTATTTAGTTGATGTGTCTGTCACATCAGTAGTTTTATTGTAAATCGTTAATCACGTGGTCTCTGTGTAAATTAGAGAGTTCATATTTGCCTTGTCTTTTCTCACGACGCAATTGTTAAATATTTGGCTAAACTTGGTATTGTGAAGTCTTATGTGCCTGTTCAAGTGTCGGCTCTGTTATTGCAGTGATCTTGACGCTGAAGTTTTCAACCTGCCCTCCTGACTGCTGCTTTTCTCAATGAGGTACCTAGTTAAACACAATCCTCAGGGGAACAATACTGCAGCTGGTTCTACCTCTTGATGTTGAGGATTGTATCTTTACTGTGTCAGGTACAGAGGAGCTCAGCCTTGTCTCTGGGCTCATGGCTCATGCTGTTTGTCCCGTCTCTTCCTGCCGGGATCTATGCCTGGCAGAATTTCTCTGGTCCGAACCTACAGTGCTCGCCATCCGCCCGGCTCCTCATCACCCACCAACCCTGACTCTCCTGAGGAGAAGGGTACAGCTGAGGTGGTGAAGGAACGTACCCTGGCTGCCTTACAGGTATAGCAAATCCCTGTGTTGTCCCTCTGCTGACATTTTGTTTACCACCGACTTTGTAAGTAACATCTTTATCATTTGGGATATAACATTGACCCCCTATTTCCCCTTCCTTCAGCATGCTGGTGCGTTGGGGCGACAGTGGGGTCAGTCGTCGGCTCAGATGGCCACCGCCACAGTCAACAGTTGGTGGGAGAGGTACGAGGAGTTTGTCGGTCTCAACGAGGTCCGCTGGGCCCAGACCAAAGTCAATGAGGTCAGCAGACAGTAAGAAGTCCCTCAACTTGCCACCACCAAGTTTAGTCGACTGATATTGATATATTTGGACTAGATAAGATATAAATATCAGTATACAGCACAACAACCTAGGCAATTTTTATCAGGCTTGTTGTATTGAGCCTACCTCTGACAGGATTTCTCTGTCTGAGGAAAATTCGCTGATGAAAGCAGCAGGGTTTACGATCTAGTGACATCTCGTGGTCAAGTTTCAGATTGCAGCCCCACGTCCCTTGCTTATAAGAATATATGGCTGAGAATTCACACATGATCATACATTTGGGTTCCCAAAGTCCTCAGGACACCAAAATGTTTGAGCCAGGTTCCTGGCGGTTCAGCCTCTATAATCAGCTGGTCCATGGTATAAACAATAAGTCTACAGTGTTGCTACGTTAATGCATTTTGCAACAAACATCGCTGAAGGAAAAAGTAAATCCACAGAGCAGAACACACTCTACTATCTTCAAAACTACAAAATCTGTGTTTGTTCCAGGCTGAGGCAGCGTTCATGGTGGCCAGAGGGATGGTACGAGAGGCTCATACCAGCCTGGAGGCCCTGCAGGGCCGACTGAAGGAGGTCAGAGACCGGCTGGACAGGGTCTCCAGGGAGGAGGCTCATTACCTGGAGCTGGCTACACTGGAGCACAAGCTGCTGCAGGTCAGCTGGTGCTTGAACAGATGAATATGCAACTAATACTGCAAAATAAAAACTCACAAGAGCCAACGGGCTTGAAAGAAAGCCACAAAATCAATAGTGTTATCAGTTAAACAATTATGCATAACACATCAGTTTAAATTACCAACCTGGCGCCTGTTGTCTCTCCTGATTGAAGGAAGAGCGGCGTCTGCGGACGGCCTATGAGAACGCTGAGGGATCAGAGAGGGAGAAGTTTGCCTTGTTTTCGGCAGGCGTCAGGGAGAGCCACGAGAAGGAGAGGACGAGGGCCGAACGCACCAAGAACTGGTCCATCATCGGCTCAGTGCTCGGAGCCCTGATCGGGGTCATGGGATCGACGTATGTCAACCGCGTCCGCCTGCAGGTGAGAGAGGCTGATGATGGTGAAATCTGCCAGTGGAGGATTGTTGGGTCTCTGTATGAAGAGCCTGGCCAAGTCCGGTTCTGTATGAAATGCTGAGGGAACTAATCATTACTTTAGCTGATAACTCTTCGCTTCCCTCTCTTGTAGGAGCTGAAGAATCTGTTGCTGGAAGCCCAGAAGGGACCAGAGAGCCTTCAGGAAGCCATGAAAGTCCAGGCTGGAAACCATCGCACCCAGCAGGACGAGCTCAGGACGCTCATCGACAGCCTCAGGTTCACTCTGAAGGACACCTTCGCGCAGAGGGAAGGCGGCCTGCGGGACAAGAAGGTTCCAACTTTAGATTCGCCTGTTGTGCCTATTTCAGCCTTTAAAGACCTCGATGCTGGCAGCCAAAGGACCGAATCCCTCCTGAAGTCCCTCCTGCCACAAGTGAGTCAACTGGAGCGAGGACTAGATAAAGTCGAGAGCGACCTGTCGGTGGTGAGGAAACTTTTGGAGGTTGAACCTCCGAGGAAAACACAGGCTGGTCGGCCGCAGCCGGACAGACCTGACAGACCTGACAGACGGGACCAGCGGGAGTCTGAGGTGGTGGTTCGGAGTCTAGAAGAGACCCAGAGGACGCTGGGAGAACGAATCAGTCAGAACACCCTGTATAATGCCGTGTTCACTTACAGCGCCACGGCCGTCACAGTCGCTGCTGTGTACCTGCTGCTCAGAGGAACTGGCTAGAGAAGACGCCTCTATCTGCAACACCACCAGGTACTGGGAGGAATAAATGATGTCACAATACAACATTTACATCGTCAAAGGTGTTTAAAATGAACTGCTGTCATCCACTGCTGGTGTTCAACTAAATCAATACGAGTGCAAACGAAGAGTTAATAAAAGCCGTTCTTAAAAC
>CAAKHC010014562.1:14457-26773 GCA_901007825.1 Macroramphosus scolopax | reverse complement strand
GACAGAGAGAGAGAGAGAGAGAGAGAGAGAGAGAGAGAGAGAGAGAGAGAGAGAGTAAAATATCACAAATCAAATGCTGTAACCTTTTAGTATGTTTGAGTCTGCATATGCCCACCGAAAACCAATGAGGCTTTTTTTGTCTGTGCCTTTCGGTGGGTTAAACCTCAGCATGTAAAACGAAACACTTAAAAAACGATGTTTCGAAAATAATCGAGCGTACGTCAGTTAAATTCTGAAGAAAATAAATCTTCAGCTGTTTCACAAAATGAAAAAAAATCAACTGTCCATGTTAGTTACTCTGTTAGTCAGCCAGTAAATACCAAAACAACAGGGGATTGGCTGACGGCTGAGAAACATATAATGTTCAGCATGTACGTTTGTATGTTTACCTGCAGGTTGCAACTCAAAGTTATAGGTCCTACTATGCATAAAGCATAGAGGACCCAGTTGACTGATACCAGTAGTCCTCTTTTAGGAGCATTCGTATTCTGTCTACCGACGGCAAATTGGACATTAGCAGCCATGGTCCAGCAAGTGCACAAGAATTCCTGGCTGCTCCTATGAATGTTAAGTAAAGAGGTGGTTGGGTCGACTCGTGCTATTATAACAAATCACCTGAAATTGCTGCTTCTGTTCTCTTTGTGTCTCGATGAGTGTGTGCGTGCGTGCGTGCGTGCGTGCGTGCGTGCGTGCGTGCGTGCGTGCGTGCGTGCGTGCGTGCGTGCGTGCGTGCGTGCGTGCGTGCGTGCGTGCGTGCGTGCGTGCGTGCGTGCGTGCGTGCGTGCGTGCGTGCGTGCGTGCGCTAGCTTTAGCTTTATCTGTTATTGCTGGTTGTTAGTTATCAGCTCCTATATATGTATAATTTGGGATTATGGCACCGTTGGGATCCAAACAGGCCAGTATGTGGTGGTTGCTCAAATAACAAAGCTTTAACGAGGGTTGGTCTCAGGAGGACATTAGAACTGCTCAATTTGTGCTGGAAAGCTTTACGGATCCTTGTTATAGCCTAATGGCTTTTTGAGACGGGAGGATGAGGTTTGTACAGGTAAAATGAACGACTGATCGTGACTGTGCTGTCATGAGATGTCCTTGGTAGAGGATATGATGGTAATTAGGCTTCTGTTTTCTCAATGGTGTTCCAGTGATGAGTCTATTTAACCTCTTGGCGGTTTGTGTGCGTGTGCGTGTGCGTGTGCGTGTGCACACAACAGTACATCTTTGACAGTGAGTGTGTGAGAGTATCTGCGATGAGTTAGATGTCGGTTTATGTGTGTCAGTGTGGATCTGCCCTTTTAGTATTTGCTGACTCAGGCTGGTTTTCCCTTCTAAAAGTAAATAACCTTGGTCCGCCAAGCTGTCAGCTGGCCCCACTGTGCCCTCGTCCTGACATCTGAAGAGGGCAACACACACGTCTTCAGAGAGCCTGCTTGCTGCAAAGAACTTCTATCATCAAAAGCCTCCTTCTGATGGAAAACTGGCGCCGATTACTTTCTTTCTATTTTCTGCCGACATATTAAATCATTTCCCCTTCATGCTTCTGCGTGTTGTTGTGAACGTGTCGTCTGAAGCTCAGAAACTCTCCAACCAGAGGGCGCGAGCTCAAACTCTCACACCTGTGTTTGATAGAAAAGCAAATAGAGGATTTCAATATTGACTTTTTAAATAAATGACCAAAGCAGGCCAAGCCAAAGAATAAAGAAATAAAGATGTCCATGTGTCTGTCCATGGTTAGCAGTGCCAAATCCGCTTTATTTAGTTCTATCAGGCCATTTCTTCTCACCAATACATGTTTTTCTTTCACTTTGTCATCAATTTGCTCCTCTCACACACACTCATCCTCACTTTCTCTCTCTCTCTCTCCCAAGCAATCCCCTTAGAGGTTAATCCCTCTGGTCTCAGATAGAGAGAACCATGGCAACAGGCCAGGGCTTTCAAGCTTTGAAAGACAACGGCATTGATCAGGATGAAAAAGTGTCAGGTGTAAGCGAACAACATACCCGTGTATACAACTGTGATTCCAAAGGACGGTTGAAGGCGAATAACATTTTACGACCCGGTTGTGATGATTGAATCAGAAACGAGTCGGCCAGATCGGAGCCTGAAAGGGACTCCGACGAGTCACTTGAAGAAATGTGCAGGCAGAAGAACTTGTAAGTGTGTGTGTGTGTGTATTGGAGGATCCACTGACTTCACTGCTCACTCACTCATATTACACGGTGTGAAAATCAACAATGAATACGTGAAGCTAACAAATCCCTGAAACACAAGTTTAGAATGGTGAAGACACACACAGGAAGAATGTGTCAAAGGTGAATACTTTTTTTTTAACAAACCATTTGGGAAATGAGAGACGAAGCGAAGCCTCAGAAATCTCTGCGTTGGGGCCCCGGGGTGACCGGAAGAATGTGCAGGCAAAATAACACACTTAGCAAAGCCACACAGGGGCCGGTCGCTCCATACACCAAATTAAATTATTATTTCCTTTGTTTTGATTTTGCATTATTTCATTGCCCACACATCCATTCACCCACACTCACACACACACACACACACATACACACACAACAACTTGACCCACGCATGTTTGACCTTGATGGTTCGATTGCGGCGTGACGGATGTAGTGAAGACGGCAGGGTTGATGAAATGGGTCTTTTATTGAAGTGTAAACCAGTATTCATCTCCTCCAGGACTTTATTGCTGAGGCTAACAGAAGATGTGGGTGGACATGGACAGCTTAACTTGCTGGTACACAACAAGTCAACCAGCCTGTGTAACTTTTATAAGTGCTGCAAGTGTTTTGTGCCCTTGGATGATACGGCAGCCTCTTTTTTTTTTTTTTTTAATTGCGGTACAATTAAGGTGAGAATAAGGTTTTTAGCCTTTGCCTTCAAGCCCCTCATTTACATTTTAATGCTGGCTCGTCTTTGCACACCCTCAAGAGGGAATGTTGTACGAATGCAGGACGCAGCGGATGCAGAGGAGGACTTCTGCATGATTAAACAAATCTCTGGCAAATCCTTCTATGCACATTTTCAATTAGCATTTTTCTCATAATCATCTTTATGTAAAATCAAATACGTAAGTACATATGTGACATCAAAAAACATGAGGTTTGGTCTGAACGAGCTCCACCTCCTTCTCCCCTCTGAGCCGATCACATTCTTGTGTCTGAGCCAGCGCTTTATTTTTTAATCGCTGCAATGCTGTGAGAGCAAACTTCCCCTTCCCCCTGCACTTTCCGTGAACTTTTTCATGTTGCCGTTTCTTTTTAATTTGTTTTCTCTCTGGTTGGGGCTCTTAACTTCATTTCCCAGTGATTTGTCTGAGGACAAGCCAAATGCCATTAGTAGGGAAAGAAGCCAGAAACACAAAGAAAATGCATTGAATGAGTTTGGCTAAAAATGTCATTAATTTTTCTCTTCCCTTTTCTGAGAAGGAGCTTCCTCCATGGTAATCCCGCAATCCGGCAGGCCTTCTGCTTTATTGCATTTTTCTAATAAAATGTTCTGATACAGACAGACAATAATGGAGCAAGTCGGTGAAAAGAAAAGAGAGACAGGGGAGATGGAAGAGGTAGTTTGTGAGCCGTTATAGCAGCAGAGCTTAACTTAGCTTTTAATCTTTTAGAGTAGGTGGTGCAGGGTCGCAGTGTCGGTTGAAGACCAGGCACCCTGGATGGCAGGGTTTGACACTCGCTCTTGACCAGCTGGACACTTCTACCTTCTCTTTCTCTCCCACATTTCCTTCACTCTTTACAGGATATTATCCACTAAAGCAGAAAGAACCCTGCAGGGCAAATGACTGACTCAAACAAAAAAAAGATTTCTAACTCTGACAACTTGAATCAAATATTGATGCAGCATCAGACATACGTTGTCATGATAAACCCAAGTAATATTTATTTCCTTGTTTGAAAAATGCGCAGAACAGAAAATAGAAAATGACCCAGAAATGCAAGAAACATCAATCGGTTTAGATTTTCCCATTAATGAGAATGACTGTGATCAATAGCACCCAGCACCCAGAGTGCTAATCATTCATTCTGTGGCCAGTTTTTAATTCCAAACTGTTTTCATGTTTAGCTTTGTATGTGCATTAATTGATTGAAAGTTACTTAACTCCAGTTAATTGATAGGCTGGACATTTTGAGGACTCCTCAAGGCTTGACTTTGCTCTCTTTGTTGTCTCCTCTGGGATTAATCTTTGTTCATTTATCCTCTGTGGACGTGAAACCACTTGGTCATATATTTCATGCACATCGCATCCTGTTTTTTTAAGTGATTCACAACTATGAGAAATGTTTATTTTGGCGTGTGTGGGGAGGCAGGGGAGACCAGATTCAGATAATCCAGAGAGGGGAAGGTTAGAGATGATGTAATACTTATTATACAAACAAAAGGTGCTAGCTGGGAATATTACTAAAAACTCAAACCAAAATACAAATTGGAAGATGTGGAGACTCACAGAGGGCAGGGCACATACGAACAGAACACACTGATGTATACGGAGCAAGAACACACTCACATCATTAACTGTATTTATGGATGAATGCAGTCATCATTTCTAATCGTTTGACAAATGCATCCAGATACATGTGATGGATCAGCCACTTGAGAAGAAGCTGCCTTGAAAACAGTCGTCAATGTGATGATCCCGCCCACCTGCCCCAACACACACACACACACACACACACACACACACACACACACACACACACACACACACGATTGTTCTCTCTTTCAAAGACAACTCCCTTCCTTGGTTCGAGACCCGATTCATCATTTAGAGGAAGGATTTCCTCCAAAGTCTGCTCTCCTCTCTCATCCTCTCTCTCATCACGTTAACAAGGCACCGAATTAGAGATTTAATGGAAAGGAAATAAAAAAATCTTGGAATATACTTGGTTAGTGTCCCCTGATCCCGGGGACCCACTGCCCTGCAGGCTTTGTTTTGTACAGGCTTCAACCTCTGAGGCTACTGCAACCACGCAGCACTGAAGACTTCAGTCCACTGTGGCACCACCTCGGTCCCACCAGAGGCATGAATGGGGCTGAGACCAGAAAATCATCATGATGGCGGGTGAAGACCTAAAAAGGGAAACGAAAATTAAGATCTGGGAGGAATCACAGGGAGGGAACCTGTGTGATTGCAAGTGGAGCTAATGTGGGAACAGCTAATAGGTGAGCTGACGGGGAAAGGAGGGAAAGTCCGAACGCAACTAATGGGACAACTTGAGGGCGGCAGGTCTGAAGTTGAAATAAGAAACACGTCGAGGGGCTGCAGGCAGATCGTGGCTGCAGAGAAGGACAGAAGAACAGATTGTTACAGTTTTAAAAACATCCACATCACCTTCTGTAAGAGACTCAGTGTTGTTGAAAGAGTGGGAATTAAACAGCTTGAATGGAAGTGATAGAATAGTTCAAAACCAAGAGGAATAAAAAGCAGGAAGAAAGAAACCTAAAGAAGCACATACTCCTTGTTTTACATACTCGTTGGGTCCCGTCATGCACATGATGCAATCCCTGGCCCCTCACCCTAACCTTGCACCTGCCACTCAAAGACAGCGAGGAAGTGTGTCGGTGTGTGCGTGTGTGTGTGGTTGGAGGGGGGATAGGTACGTCATGCAGATCATCCGTCTGCATTCCAGATAATTACACTGGCCAACAGCTGAGTACCATTAGCCTCGATGACAGCATCCAGTCCTACAGAAGGAGAGGGTGAGGGAGAGAGAATACAGTGAATGCTCTGTGTGTTTTAGCCAATATGCCTCTTATGTGTGGCCGGTTGTGTGTTTAATCCTGTAACATGGATTTATATGTTATTGTGCTGTCTTGGCCTCAGTGTCTTCACTTCAAAGACCATCTGTGCAACGAATGACACAACAAAGACGTGTTTTGCATCAACGTCCAGAAATGTGTTTCATATATTTCGTTGAAGAAGAAATATGACATAATGGAACAGAAATGTATTTCTCTTAATTGACTCCCCACAGTGGAAGCTTCAGACATTTACCAGGCGGCCAAAATTGCTATCTTAAACCCAGAACGGATCACAGGCTCGTCTCTGGTGGATTACCACAAGATTAGAAACATATCTTTTTTTTTTCCCTGAGCGTAAATGCCACTTTTGGTTTTTAGCTGAATAGGGATCAGAACTAAGCCATAAAGAAATAACGGCGACCACATGACCAAAGGAAATGACACTACTTCTGCTCAGCTGTAAGGAATCAGGCGACACTCATGAGTTGTGTTTGTGCGGTCCGTTTTGGGGAATAAAAGCGGGGTCAACATTAAAAACGACATGTTGTTTAGTCTTTCTGCATATCGACTCCGTCAATAGTCCTTCTCCCTTTCAGATCACACCCAGGGCAAATGAAACTGATCATATCATGAAGCAATTTTATCTGCATGTATCTCCTCCGCCTCTCTTTCTGAATGTCTGTCTTTCCTTTGGCTAACCCCAGCTGATGGTTTCGGTATCCCAGGATCGGGTGATTGATTCCATCTCTGGACGGCTGGCAGGGAAGGAGGGAAGCAGGGAAGCAGGGAAGCAGGGAAGCAGCCTGCATGCTGGCTTGTAGCAGCACTCTGCTCTAATACTGTGATGAATTACTTGTCTTTTAATACACACAGTAGAGACGAGGAAGTGGAAGAAGGAGAGAGATTGGAGACTCCGTATACAAAAAGACTTCATCTTTATCAACACAATGTACATGTGTAGTCTCCATTACCTAGAAGGCCTATTTGATGCTTTAAGTGAGTCATCCAGTGTGAGCATGCAGGCGGTGTTGAAAGCCAGTGGGAGAAAAAAAACGCTCTGGCTGTCACAAAATTGAATTAAACATTTAAACATCGTCACTCACTTAGTCAAGTGTGATGCCATACTTTGAATAGTCAGGGTTTCTTTGCACCAAGAGAGGCACAAAAGACAAGCTTTCTTTCCTCTGTATATTCTGCTTTAATGACGCCGGAGCAGTGGTGACATCTTCTGAAGGTCAGCTGAGCTTAATGACCTTTACGGCCAATTAACTAGAGGAAACTGGGTGCAGAATTTACAAAGTGTATGTATCAATCTAGGCTGTGATCGCCTACTAACCTGCTCTCAACCATATACTCCAACATTAGGTACTATACACTGCCTGCTCAATGGATGATTAGTAAGTTATCACCAGTTCACATTGGCTGGACAGCAGAATACATTTACAACAACCGGAGGCAGAGTTGCTGCACACAGATAGATACACAACAGCTGCAAAACACCATGTCTGCAGTAATATGAACTGACCAGAGACTAGATTGGTGAGGTAATCTGTACCCACTGTTGATTTCCCCGAGCCTCCAGTCATCATGAAGACGGAGAAAAGTGTATATCTCCTTTGCTAATGAAACCCCGGGGATTTCAGGGTTTAGGGTTCATAAAGTATTTATGGTATGTTCATTAAGTATTGATTAAGCTGTTGGAGAGCGTTTAGACACCGAGACAATCATTATGAAAGATTAGATGTTGGCTTGAGGAGAAGGAAGATGGGGGGGAGGCGAAAAATACAAGGAGAGAATGAGGTGGCTTTGAAGGATAACGAAGATGATGATGATGGCGTGGAAGGAAGAAAAAAAGAAGCAGAAAATGAGAGAAATGTGAAGTGAAAAAGACCAAGGAGAAAAGAGGGTGGAGGGAAACTCTGCTCTTTAATTATTAATTAGGTATTCAGATAGCATGTTAGACAGCAAGGCTACCATTACAGGAGATTAGGTTTTAATCAGACAGAGAGGAGGAGCGAATTGAAGGTAGTGAAAGAGGGAGGGGGAGCTTTAGAGAGGAGGAGAGGCTAAAGGGGGACACGGAAGATGGAAGAATAGATGTATTGGAGGAGGTAATGATGAGGATAAAGTGTAAGACAAGCCAGAAGTGTAAGAGGAAAGATTCAACACGTAATGAATAGAAAGTCTGCTCTGCTTTAATGATACACTCCTGATAGTTGTCTTAAAAGCATCTGTAATTTAATAAGAATCTCTGGCTATTTCTCCACTAAATGCATCCTCAGCTTCCCATTTATCTGTTTTACCTTTGTTACACTTCAGGGTTACGGGAGGATGTGATGTGTCCTTTCTAATGTGAAGTGTTGCTCTTTCAGATGCAAGTGGAATAGCAAAGTGTGACATTTAAGAAGCCTCTTATTGCACAAGAGAGAAAGCGCCGACGTTCAGACTACTGAGAGGCCGGAGGAGCCGTCGCCCATGTTGACGCCGGCGACTCATTTAGTCGTCGCTAAAACAACGCAGGTAGATAAGAAACCAGCAGCGTCTTGTGTTTATTACTCTCCGGGGTGAGCTATCTTCCGCCTGAGCTAGGCTACTAATTCATCGTGCAGGATAGTTCACGTACCTCAGCTACCCACCGGATCGGTCACTGACTTGGCTCGTCTCAATCATCCCTCGGCTAGTCCAGCTAATGAGTGTGGGCTGTTTAAGGAACATTTACATGTCAGATGTATGCTATCCACCCATGAAGAATATTTAACTCCTCTATAGCTCGTCTTAATTTTGGCGTCTTCCCTGCACCAGAGACGCACCTCACATCACTCCATCAACCATACAGTGTGTATTCTCACAGGCATTTAACACTGCTTCGCCCTCTCTTTACCCTTTAGCTTGCTTAGAAGCACGGACCAGCAACAATGATGCAGCGAGGAGGTTTAATGGGGTTGAAAACACAGGCTGACTGGCTGGCAGGCAGGCTGCACATTTCAGGAGGGGGCACAGTTGGTGCGGAGTTGTTTCCAGCTCATGGCAGATGTTACACAGAGAGAGAGGGTGAAAGAGACAAAGACAGAGAGACAGAGAGACAGAGGGGGTGAGTGGACAGAGAGAGAGAGAGATGGGTCATATGCAACATGCAGAGTGAGAGATTACTGAGAAGCAACTTTGTGCTAACTTCAACTTTCAGCAAAGTCAAGCAGAGTTCATTCACATGTGGGTGCTCCTAAGCACTTTAGTTTGTATCCCAGAAGTACTTGTGCAAAAAAATGTGTTTTACAGCCAACTGTGTCGAGGGTTTGTGCAGTTTAGTGCAGTATGATTGCAATAACCCACCAGTTTTCCCATGTTGATTTTGTTCCCATCTCACTCTTGATTTCCCCGGACTGAGAAAATATAGGATACAAAAAAAAAAAAAACAGTCGCACCAGTTTAGGGAATTTTCAGGCAGGCGATGGAGCAGCACAGACATGCATTATAATCAACATCTGGAGGAGTGATGGAGAGGTTGTGGTGTCTATTGAAAATGTGCAAGCGAACTAGCTGACCCACTTTCTGTTGAATTTGGGCAAACCACTGGGAAATTTGCCTGTAACCAAATCGACTGCAGGGATGATGGGAAGTCTTCTGTTTTCATCGTTTGATATTTCAGTGATTCGCAAACAAAGAGGAGAGGAATCACCTCCACAGATGACCAGAGGAAAGGCTGCTGCACGCAGAGCAACTAAGATTGAATATTGAAATGTTACTTGTCTAAAACAGCTAATCGAGTTCAAATCCAAGAAATCCTAGAAAACTGAACATGGTGCAGGGATTTGTTTTGGGTTTGCTCTGGAGCCGCTTTGGTTGAGACACTCACAGACATACTGCGATCGACAGTGTGTCATGGATGTGCTGGATTTTCTTCAGTGATTCCTCCCCTGAATTGCTGTCACACTGTGAACAATGCTACCTTTATTATCTTCTCCTTATTAGCTGGAGATGGAGTTTCACAGGATAATATTTACCTTGTGTATGCTGCAGGTTTTCATTGGAAATGAACACAGTCCCGCGGGGCAATCTCTGTTCTGCCTTAAGAATCCAGGATGCAATGAACTCTTTAAACTCGGGAGAAGAATCGGAAGAAAAAAATACAATAATACAAAAGGCATTGACAAGTGGGGTCTTTTTTTGGTTCTATTGATAACCCTGTAAATAAAATGACTGTACAATAAACTGCTGTTACTGACACTGCAACTCTGATGTTGCTTCTTTCACCAAATGTAGCATTAAAACCCAGTTTCCCTGTGTGGGAAGACTATTTGCCATTTGAGTTATTGGACATTCTGCCAGAGGAAAATCCCTGCTGACGAAGAGATATATTCAGAGACAGAAAGAAGGGTAAATTATTTCACACTTCCTCACTGGAGCAGTTCTGCTTACTCTGAATCACTGATTACAAGGATGGCTTTTGTCACAGTTGGTCAGACTAAAAACTCCCTCTCCTGAAATCACAGCGCTGGTGCATGCGAAGGAAAATCCTCCTTGAATAGAATAAATATTTGGGGCAACCTTTTTTGTCAAAAGATTCTCTCAGACAATCACCCTCCAACATGCACACATAGCATTTTTCTGTTGCAGTATTTCTTTTAAGTATACGGCACAGTTGTTTTGCATAGATGTATTTGTTTCATCATTCCATGAAACAGTGGAACAGGCTTGTTATCTCTGTGTGTTTTTACACTATAGGATGTGAGGACTGCTAATGATTGAAACAAACTGTAGATTAAAGTTTAATACAGACAGACGCCTTCTGTAAAAGTGTGTCTCAGCTCCTTTGGTACCAATTATAATAAAATGCATTGTGGATTATTTTGGTTTGCTCATCTACCTCTAGATTTGAAGGGTTATTAGGATGCATGAACAACAGCATCAACACAGGGAGGACCGTGTATCAACATCAAGTATTAAAACCATGTATCTGTAATTAAAGTGAGTGTGCACCCCCCTTTTATTAGTCTTCCTCTTTTCCTGTCTCGATAGTAAATCTCTGAAAAACGTGTGCAGTTGAGCCTCCATCCTTCTTTCATTTGCATGCACTAACAGACACACATGCACACGCAGACGTTGGTCTCCTGCGGAGGATCATTTCGATGGAGTGCTGCCAAACAGAAAAAAAAAAAATCATTGAAGGATACCAGTCTAACTAACTGAAAGGCACATTAGAAAGAGATTCCCTAAGTCCCACGGAAAACTTGAATGCAGTGGTTAACAGCTATGAATCCTGAGGGACGTTTCCTTATTGCTTCGGGGGTTTTGAGCACGAAGGCTTTGCACAGCATTTTCAATGAAACGTTTATTCTTCTTCTGAGCAGAGTTTTACCACTCGAGTTAAATTCACAGATATTTTATGTGATATTCAGTCATAAATATGGAAATAAACAGCTTAAACGACTCTGCCTTAACATTTAGTGCATTTCTTGCTGCATAAACCAGCTAGCAGTCAACTCTTATCCTCAGAAATATTTTCTATCTTTTAGACAGAATGTTAAACTATTAAAAATATATGGCTTTAACTGTTTCCATCGGGACCTACTTCCTGTAATTGCTTGCAAGGTTCACTCTCCCTGGTTAGAAAATATTTCATTATGTTTTCTGGTTTGCATCGAAACAAAAACGCTCATCAACTGGTTTCCCATCTTCTGTCTCCACAGCAACAGGAACAGGACCCCACCAACCTGTACATCTCCAACCTGCCCGTGTCCATGGACGAGCAGGAGCTGGAGAACATGCTAAAGCCTTTTGGGCATGTAATTTCAACGCGGATACTGAGGGATGCCAACGGATTGAGCAGAGGAGTCGGCTTTGCCAGGTCTGCAGAGGGAAAGAAATCACACACAAACATGCACACTCGCTGACATAATATCACTTTGAGTTCTGCAGAAACATTCAGTCCAAGAACTCAGCCCACAAAGAACTGAGGTCATATTTCCCACTGACGGGTCTGTTTATGTATTACTGGGATGGATTCAGGGTGATGAGGCCAATTATACATGTCAACATTGTTTCATAATTATTAGAATATCATATTTATTTGGATGAACTAGAATTACCTATTATCCACCAAATATAATGGATTCCTAACATTCCAACTAAATCCCAGCTTCACGTTTTAGGTAATTGCAAGTGTCATTGTTAGCCTGAGTTGACTCCCTGCCATTTACCAGCAAATGACTTTTAGCTCTAATGATACATTTCCAGCACCCTGTGCCCTTGGCCCCTTCACTTAATATGTGTGGGTGTGTGTGTGTTTGTATGTGATCTTCTCAATTACACTGTGGAGTGGGCCCGTGATTAGAATTCAGTCAGGTCTCCACTCAGGGTCATTGGTTATGTGAAAGAAACCCCAACACACACACGCCCACGCGGACATGCATACCCACATTCCACACACAATCACACACGTCACTGTTTTCCTCTCTCACACACACACACACACACACACACCCTCCCTGTCCTGTTAATTTGGCTTTACGACATGTGGAACGTCTCCAGGCTCACTGGGCCTGCAGCCTGGCCGACC
>CAAKHC010014562.1:0-14437 GCA_901007825.1 Macroramphosus scolopax | reverse complement strand
GTTATGTGAAAGAAACCCCAACACACACACGCCCACGCGGACATGCATACCCACATTCCACACACAATCACACACGTCACTGTTTTCCTCTCTCACACACACACACACACACACAGACACACACACACCAGCTTCGCTTGCCAAGCAGGCAATTAGTCATTGAGCTGCGATTGGGTGAGTAGAGCTGAATAGGGGCAGACAAAGAGGACATGACACGCAACAGACCCGACTGAATGGAGCTTTTAAGCCGGGACAAAGGAGAGGAAACCCCATAGAAAACACACACTCACACACACACACACATGCACAGCCCTACCTAAGACATTTTGCTCAGGCATTCATAGACCAACAATCACATCCGTGCATAAACAGCCAGACAATTACGCACCTACTGGCATCTATGTTACATTTGCTTTTCTGCATGCAGCGGAAATGTGTAACATCAGCACACATGTTAAGAACCACAGTGATTTCTGAGCGTATTGACTTGTATCATAAACAGCCGAATATCCTGAGCTAGCCCCTGTTTACTTCTCTCTTGCCGTCTCTCAGGATGGAGTCAACAGAGAAGTGCGATGTGGTGATTCAGAATTTCAATGGGAAATTCTTGAAAACCCCTCCAGGCATGACAGGTAGGTGCAGATCACCAAGAATACAGCTTTGTGCTGTCTAAGCTTTGGGCTGTCTAGGCAGTGTTTTCATATTGAGACAGACAGTGATTTCTCCATAGGCCACACGGAGCCACATGTGGCTTCAGACACTCATATGTAGGTGTTGTTTGAAACTCTTCAATAACAGTTACAGTGAAAGCACATCAGAAAGATAAACTTTCTTGCTTTTTCTTTTCAAACTTTTTTCATTTCAGGCAAGCGTAATCGTGCTTTGATTTAAAAATAACAAAAGCCTTAATGGTACACTGACTTGCAATAGGGAGTCCTGCGCAATATAACCAAGGCTGTTCCCGTACGATCAGCTGTGAGGAGACGTGATCAGGCGATCCAAACCGTGATCTTTCCCTAAGCCTTACCAATGTTACTGTGCCTAAACCTAACCAGACCTTCATTTAGCATTGACACATCATCAAACATCATGACTTGACCGCAGTTATTTGTCAGGGTTTTCCAAACGCACTGTTACTGACCCATCAGTTTCACATGCACAACTGGCAGGCGGTGGCACCGAGGTTGGCTTTGGTATGGCAGCAAGGACTCTCACAACCTTTAAAACCAAAATGTAATCCAACAGCGACACTTCCTCACGCCCCCTTAATGTTTACCAATTTGCCTAAAACTCTGCTCTTGACATCTAAATACACCAAGAAACTCTGCATGAGGAGGCAAGTCGGGCCGACGGATGTGTCACCCGACCACATTAACACTGGACTTGATGGATTCCCGTCTGCAACCAGCGGTTTTTCATATGAATCATCCAGTCGACAAGGAAAATGCTGGCTGTGGCAATAATGTGGGAAACAATATTGTATAATTTATCAAAGCTATGGTGAATGTCTGGTTAGATTTAGGGGGAAACAATGAAAGAAATTGGTTATGAGTTTGTGGTTGGGTTTAAAATCCATTGTTTTGTCAGGTCGTGCATGTGCCACTGACAACGCAGCCTGAGCAGTTGGTCTGAGTGTCTCATAATGACGTGAAGGGCTTTTCATTACAGTTAACGGACAGACACAGAAGGGAGCCTTGTACTTCAGGGCATCAGACGCTGAGGACCGACACAATGGGTCTCTGTTTGGTCAGCATTCAAAAAGTATTGAGTTGTGTTGCAATCTTCAGATTGTATGTTGTCTCCTTTATATACAAGCGTTTCATAAGACTGTAAGGTACAAGGTAGAGGAGGCAGGCTCGGCCTCACACTGCCTCATCTTCTAAATAAATAAATTAATAATTCCTTTTTTTACTTTTACACTTTTTAACCATGTCTTCATCCATTATATTGATATCATCTTTGATTGTCATACCTATGACTTTATGTTTGATGAATGAAATACATACGAGGGGCATCTCTGCCTGTTTTAATCTCAACAACCGGTGTCGGTGCAGCTGATAATACATCAGCACAATCTCTGCTGCTCCCCTCTATTACTCTTTAGACCACCTTGAAATGATTTACTAGGAAGATCTGAGTGATTAATTCCTTGACCTTTTGGGGCCACAGCCTCAGAACGCACACACAAGGCACATGTACCTACACAGGCAGGCGCTCCCTGGACAAACACTCGGCCTGTGATTGTCCCCCAAATAATCAGCGAGACCTTTGACGCAGAGCGGAGGACAAAGGGGGAAGGATACGTTGTAGGGAGACAGACAGAGAGGGAGGAAGAGGAGTGACACAGGAGATGGGATGAGGATGAAATTGAGAATAACATTGGGTTTGAAGAGAAGAGAGAATAGCTGAAAGGGACATAAAGACAGGAGAGATGGGGCGATACAGAGCGATCAGATACAGATAGCGAGAAAGGTTGTTCGGTAAACTGAATAAAATGGAAATCAAGGACAGACGGCGAGCTCTGCCCCGTGCCCGAGCAGTGTGATGTGTGAGGTACAGCAGGATGGGCGGTTCAGTTTCTCAGACATACTGCACACAGCACTTAACCTCTGTGTACTCAGAGATGTCGCTGTGTAATTGTGAAGCGATGGAAGTTGGAAATAAAACAATACAGCAAAAAGGTTTTTACGGTTTGCTGGAGCCGAGAAAGTTGCTGTATTGATGAATAAGTTTGACAAAGGGCAATACATCAAAAGACAAATTTGTTTTGACGTGAGAAAGGATGTGACTTGAATGCCACTCAAGCTTTGGGTGCGCTGAACCTGAAGATAAATATTAACAGAGGAATACACCTGACGTGTGGCTCAATAAGGAGAATAGAAGGTTGCTCAATGCAACTGAGGAAACAAACACACGTGTAATATGGAGACTTGGCATCAGTCATTTTCTGGAAATTAGATTTAACTGTGCACATTTGGGTGGAAATGATGCGTTTCTCCATCTATTGCTGCTTTCTGTCATCTTGGGACTCTTGTAATCTAACTTGACATGCGTAACTCTCATTTTCAAACATTGAGACTATCAGCAGTGTGCAGGGTGGCGAACGTCATTACCTGGCCGATCTGAAACGACAATGTTGCGGTGCAGATTGAAATGTGATGCCGAAGGATTTGGCAATAATGCCACACAATATTGTTTCGTTTCACTTCACCATAATCTATTAAGTTGTCATCGTTCAGTCATTGATCAACAGTTTCACTCTTGCTACGAGAGGAGAGGAGAAATCTGAGGCTGCCAGTTATTCTCATGATTTTAGGGACTTTAGGGACCCCGACATTGAAATAGGTTTAATTATTGTTGTTTACAAGTCAAGTAAGAGAGTGAGAGTCTTACCCATCTCAATACTCCTGGGAATGTTTGGATGCAGGAAGTTTGGAATACTGCAGTGCATCTGAGGTGCACTTGTTGTTGACGCCACCAGGGGGCGTATTCTTTGATGTTCAGGCAAAGTTGACCCTGACAACTGATGTTGTTTTGTTCAATTCTGGCTTTTGTAAAATTAGTCTTACATTTCATATTGGAGTTTCATTTAGTCTTAAATCTCTTTAAACCCGTGGGTGTTTGTGTGTGAGTATATTAACGCATGTGGACGATTTGCATCCCTGAGGCGGTTGCAATGATATTAGGATGAGCCTTTGTCCATTGATTTATCAGTCTACTTATTACATACATTAGCTGTCCCTAAAATGAGAGTTTATTATTACCCCTGCTCCCGTGTAATGGCTGTGTGTTCCCGTGTGTGTGCATATGATGAGTGATGTGTGCTTGCGCCACAGCCTGTACGTTCCTGTGATTAATGCCACAGTCTGTCCGTCCAGGCTGATTTATTGGCAAGCAACGGTAATATTTTACTCTCCAGCCGCGGGATTAATTCCTACATTGATCACATGACTGACGCTTCCATCACCCCTCGTTAACAGGAAGTCCATTGATCCACAGCTTTTTGACTTCTGCAGGTTCTTTTCAAAGAGACGTCTCCAGTATCTAGATGGGCCGTTGACCATTAAACGTTTGCTTTACATGAAAGTTGCTGGATTATCAGATCAATACTATCTTATTTTTTAATATTTTATTGCAGGGTGCATGAATCAATCAATATTATCTTGAATTTCACAAGCTTTGGACCAAAGCTGGTGGTTTCCAAAGATACATTTTTAGAAAAGAACCTCAAGGTGTCCTGTTTATTCGACATTCCTATCTGTACGGTGAACTGTCTTATCTTGGTTGTAGTTCGATAATGTGCCGTCCGTATCCTCTGATAGAGAGTCGGCAATACAGAACATATCTGCTGTCGCTTTACCATCATTGATATCTAAACTCTGTTATAACTCTCACTTGTTGAGAACAGATTTAAGATCAATAAGGATTTTTTGGATTTGGTAGTATTCATGTTTTTAACACAGAATAATTAATAAAAAAAAATGACTAAATCAATAAAGAAAAAAAGAAAAGAGAAAACTGAGTTAAAGACTTTTTTCCTTCTTCTCTCTCATGCTGCTACATTTGTCTCATATCTAACGGCCCCTTTGTCCACGGCCCAGTTGTCGTTCCTCCACGCAGAATTTGCTCAATCCCTCTTTTCCATCCCTCTTTCATTCTCGCCTGATCGTCTTTTTCTCTCCCTCTATTTCACGCAGGGTTGTAGTAATAGTTCCCTTAGTTCTGCCCCCCGCTAATGGGGGGCAGGACAGAGGACACGAATGAAACGAGTCCCGATCCCGGTGAAGATGCATTAGCATTCTGAAGTTTCAATCACAATCAGGCAGCGTTAAATGTCCAGTCTGATCAGGCGGCAGTGATCATATTGTGATATATTCATAACTGGGAAATTAATTTTATTTGATGTCCTTGATAATGGAGGTAAAAAAAAAGAGAGAGAAAGGACTGTGTAAATATATGTGGCACTACTTTGCTGTCAGGCTTTTTACTCATCTTCCGTGTGTTATTTTGGAGGCACTTATTCAATCAGGCACAGATTTGGGGCTTTTGAAGTACTAACCAAATCAAGGCCGTCTGATTCTGGAAATTACAGACATTTCGTCTTCACATCATTTTAAGATTAGAATTGTAAGATAAATATTTTCCCGAGTCACTGAATTATAGTCCAACTTGTCTAACAGCCCATCAATTTGTGTTGTTTCATCTGGACAAAATCTAATGAAGGTACTGGACCGCCGTACATTCTTGGATGTACGGAAGAGGATGGTTTGATGAAGAAGAAGAAGCCAAATAGATAGATACCATCAACCAACGTTAGTGTAAATAACTTCTAGATAACCCCAAGCATCCTTAAATCTATGTCAGTGCTGTCCTACAACATGCATGCAGGCAGCTCAGTCATACAGATGTTTGCATTAATTAAGTTATACAGCATGAAATGCTAATAAATGATACATCAATGGACATTTTCAAATTTATATTTACTTTAGTGGTTACTTTCGATTGCTACCTTGTTTATTATTTTATGTAGTTTCCATTTATGTCGACACCTTTGTGTTTCATGCTGCTCCTTTATATTTCCTTCCCTGCATCACTCTCACCAGTCGACGGATGGATGTTTTTGTTTGCTCTGCTGGAGTTTTAACAGTTTCCATGTCGCCCTGCTGAGGTTTGCAACATCCCGCCACTCCACCGACGCTTCACAGTACAAGTCATCCACCCTGCAAAACACGTATCCTGATCAGTTTAAATCAAAAACTCCCCGTCATAGCAGTTGAGCAATAGTTCTTTGTTTGCCTTATAGCAATCCCACGTAAACAAACACAATGTTCTGCCAATTTCAGAACATCTGCAGTTTGTGGTCATGTTTTCTTACCCTGATTAATCCAAAGAAAAGGCAAAACACGATGTGGTCCTATTGACTTTTTGACCCCAGTGCAGTGACATTGTGATAAATAACACTTTTAAATCAACCTCTTCCAGCCTTGGTTGAGAACCAGACAGAAACAAACCTACACGGACCGTTTGTCCACTAAAGAATCTTGTTTTTGCACTTTAGTTGCTTGTTGTTGTCAAGTTCACAAAAGCAGATGTTGTTTAGTAATATGACGCCTGGGAAACACACATGTGCTGTGAACAACACACACACACACACACCATACTGTAGTAGTTGGATGTGTGGATGAACTATTTTCTGTTTCTGAATTCACACGCACATACTGAAAATGAACTCGTAAGACTCACAGTAAAACACTGTTACTGCTAATGTGTGACATAACACAACAGATTATAGGCTCTCCACACCCCACCTGTACATACAGGCCCTTTACAACAGCAACCAAAGACAAAGGACAACAATAATGACATGATTTGATTTATTAGAAGAAATAACAGCTAAGAACACCACCGAGCAAGTTGCTGATCAAACTAAACTTGATTAAGTGTGTTTTCTTCCTCTCCTGGGTGTCGGTGTTCACACCGTGTGTGATGATGTTTGTGTCCACACTGACTGTTGCTTTTACACTAAAGCTTTGCCAATTGTGATCCATTAAGCAGCCAGTTCTGTCTGCACTCATGTTCTATGATAGCTGGGCAGCAGTCTGTACGGAGCAGTGCTGTCCACTGTAAACTGAGCACTGATGTTTGGATCACCGGTGTTGCTCGAGTCCCCGACCAATATCTGTTGGGGAGCTGACAAGAAAACACGATGGAGGGGGAAGAGGGCTGTTGTGTTCGTGATCCATATATTTGTGATCCTGCTTCACATTCCGTTTGGATTTCATTTCATCTAATCAACTCCACGTCCTGTTTACAAGAATTTGAACTCTCTCTAAACGATATGGATCTCTAAATATTTGGTTCAGAAGACATTCATTAGTCTGACGTGGCCCATCTTGGGGCTCGTTCTCCACTGTGCCAACATTTTTAAATGAATTCATTAACCCTTGTTACAGATCGTCCAGAAGTAGAGCAGCAGGGGTCAGACGGATGATTAGAAATGTTCCTTTTCCTTTTACAGCCCTGTTGTGAAAGGAAGCAGAAATCAAGTTGAATTATTAATTAAATGTAACAGTGTTGTCGGTGCCTCTTGATTGCTACTAAGTTTCGTTTTTAAGGATAAAGAAGATTAACGACACTCATCATCCTCATCATTATCACAAGTACCGATGTTCAACTGACGTGTATCTGAATGAATACACAGTTTTTTTCTTTTCTCTTTTGCAGAAATGCACATAAGAATTCTGCCCACAGTCATAAAGCTACTGCAGTAGTGACACACATATATTGGTATTGTAGTACTACATGCTGGAGTATTATTGGAGTTTTAGATGAAAGCTAATTTTGTATGCTGAACCTTACATTTTCTCTGTAGGAGGTAACATGCAGATGTGTTGGCTGTTTTCTTTTCAATCTAATAGCCTGAGATGAAATATGATACAGTATATGTGATGTGTAATATGATGAAGACAGTGTGGAATAGTTGGTTGGTTCCACCTTCAGAAAATAGTTTGCATCGATTTGAAAAATACTAAAATCATAAGATATTTTCTGTGATTGATTTCTTTAATTACAAACTCCATCCAGCGTCTTATCTTTCTCTGTGCAGGAATGACAGATGAAGGCAAAAAAAGAACTTCTCCAATGATATCTAGTTCTGTCTTTTCTGCTATCCTCACAGTAAAAACACACACACACACACACACACACACACAGTTATAGTACGAGCGAGCGCAAGTTGACGCTGTTTAACTTGTATTCTTTTCTTTTAATTAGTTTGCTGACTTTCAGCTGCAGCTCGTAAACTTTATCATCTCTATATGTTGCTCTGACAAGAACTGTGAAATGCTGCGCAGTCTAATCCGACATGACAGATTTGAATAACAGGATTAAACTCCAGGTATCCACGGACGTGACGGTGATATATAAAGATGTGAATTGTCAAGCAGAGAAGAGTTTCCATTAGAGGACCATGTAGGGCCGGTCCTAATGTCCTAATGTCCTAATGTCCTGCCTATATTAATATTGGACTCACTGTAAAACGGTGCAGTGCCACAGTTACATCGACTTGCGTTGCTTTCTGGTCCTGGCCATCGTTTTTCATGAACAAATAGACACAAATAAAGGAAAATGTGTAAAAGAGAGGAAGACGAGGAGTAATTGAGGAAGATCAATTGTAAATCTTAATGACAGAGCCTGGCTGTATGGTCTGTTATTCAGATAGACGTTCAGTTAAAACAGTATAATGACAACATACTCAAGTGAATGCAGTATAATCACATGGCCTTGTTTTTTTACTCCCTGTACTTACCTTTCGCAGTATCATCCAGGCCTCAGGCGTTCCACATAACTCTGGTCTCAACCTTGAACTGTGAATGCTTTCCTCTGCTGAGAGCCTCCTCGTCTTCCTGATAACTGAGAAAAACAAACATGTTTCTTAGAGGTATTTGTCGGAGTCATAATGTTTGAATCAATACCAGCATGATAATAATATCGCTTTTGCCAGTTAATATTTCTGCTTTATTCCTAATTCATGAAATCAGTGCTGGTTCATCGCGTCTTTAAAGAAGCAGTTGATGCCTCGAACGTGCCCTGATGGGCGTATTAAAGTACAGAATGAGAGGAAATGAATAAAAGGCGGTGGCTTATTAAATTTCAAGATCAAGAAGTGTCTGAATTGGGACATGAACAGAGAAATGGAGCGATGGTCTGTATAATTCAAGAGCTTTTCTGCATATTGGAACATTGTTGTTTAATGCAGGTTACTCTCTATTTAGAACATCTGAACTCATCTGTGCACATACTGTACGCGGAGCTTCTGATGTTCCAGATAGATGTTGTGATGTCAGATCTATGTGCCTACAGTATGTTGAATTAGTAGGATGACTATGTCCACATATATTGTATATTGTGTGTGCATGGAGATGTTAGACATCCCATAAGACAGAGGACTGGAGTACCTTACTACATGAGCCATTAGGTGTCTCATCTGTGTGTTGGTTCATGTTAGGAAGCTTTTCAGTCTGTTTGTTGAGTCATGTTGTCGGTGAAGTCGTTCCCAGTAGAACTCGTTCTTCACGCTCTCTTGCTTTCTAAAGATATTCTTTGGGAACACAATAAATGAATGCAAAACAAAGCCTTTTTTCTTGAGGATAATCCCGAACCAATCCAGCCACTTCCTGCTGTTTCGGAGGCCTGTAGGGTGTTTGAGACTGCAAGCCTATCAGGTTCAAGTTGGAGTTTGGTGAACTTTTGTATTGGGGGGGGGTCACGCTCAGCTAATCCTATTTGTAATCAAGGCGTTCTTCTTTCTCGGGTCCAGACAGGGGCTGTGTTGTCTTTAAATCACAATCACAGTCCATTGCCTGGGGTCAAGCTGTGTGGAATTATTCAGTGCATTAAATATGCCTGTGTGGCTCGTAGTTTTCAACCACTCTCACAACGCTTTGATGATTAGCCCCTGGCTTTGTTTTCATGTCAAGGCTGCTTTTCTCGGCGCATGGTTGTACGAGTTGTTAGAGATGGTGCGATAACTGCTGTTATTTAGATGTTCGGATTAGGGGTGGGAGAGATAAACTTAAGAGCTGAAGTGCAGTTTTCTTGACTAGTTTATTACCTCCAACAAGGACGATGGTTTTCACCCACATATGTGGTTTGTTAGTTCATCTGTCTACCTTTAAATTGTACCTCTATAAGTAAAATGTATTTGATATGAACAACTTGCACATATCAAACTCCACATCAACAGGGGGCAGCATATAAACAAAAGGTGGGATGCCAACTCACATTGTAAGAAAAAAGGCTGAAACGATTGTCCTCAGTAGGGTGGCTGGCCGGGCCGCTGCTCCCTCGCTCTCCTAAAGCCTCTTACCATCGAGGGTGAAGGACTCCGGAGAGGCAACAATAGTTAGCGTAATTCCATAAGAGTAGTCGCAGCCCTCTTGTACAGCCGTGGCTCCTTCATGCATCTCTCGATTGCTTGGTGCAGAGACCGATGGCCTCTGGAGGGAAATCGCAGTAATAGCGGTACATTGACTCACTGACGCCTCTTGAGGAACAAAGTAGTATAGTGCATCTTTTTTGACTGTTTTGTTTGATTCCCAACATAACAACTTGTCTCTTTGACTTTTGAATTGTAACTCTCAACATAATGCATGAAAGCTCACGTTTCCCTGCTACTTCCAGGAGATTAATCCATGGCTGTGTTTGTCCTTGTTTGTCTCTCTCTCTGACTCACTCCGTAGCCCCTGCAGAGCCGCTGCTGTGCAAGTTTGCTGACGGAGGCCAGAAAAAGAGGCAGAGCCAGGTGAAGTATCCCCAGAATGGCCGACCATGGACACGGGATGGAGAGGTGAGGCTGAAAATAGAAGCTTGGTCTTTAAATACAAGTGAAAAAGGCTAATTGTTACCAGAACGATGTTTCTCAAACAATTTACTACAACAAATAATTAGGATTATGATTTATTCTCAAGTATTTGAGAATATGCTCTACATTATTTAGATAGAGTCGACTCCAGTGTAGCATCCCACAACTCAGTGGTCAAAGCGTCACTGCAGGAAAACGTACAGAAGGTCTGAATAATTTCCTTTATTAACTCGAATAATTTGGCAGATTTTCCCTCTGGCATTAGTATCTTTGTCATATTTTGCTGCAGTTTAAAATCTGAAAAGTTTGACAGGCCTCTACAGGATCATTATTAGCTTTCAATTCCAATAAGACACTGCTGCCTTAATTAGAGATGCCGCTGACAGTATGAAAGCTGTTACATATAAAGGTTCGAAATCTTAAATACAAGGTTTCTAAAAGACCTCAATGCCAAGTTGTTTTTTCCCAAACTCTCATCTGCAGTCTGTCATCCGTAGACAAAATGTAACTTTGTAAAGAAGACAGAAATAGACTGACTGTAGCACAATGTAGGAAATTAAGAAGTTTGTTAGTGTCTGAGCCAAAGCTTCAATTTACAGAACAAGGGAAAGTGAATAATAAGGTCACCACCCACTCTAGGAGAGCAGTTTTTAAAAGTTTCCCAACATTCGTGCAACGTGGAGTTTGGGAAAGAGCAGCGTGGTGAAGTGTAATTAAATTAAACCAGGCTTATACAACAATAACAGGGTGATGCAATGTATGTGCATCACTCCTGTGTTTCTGTGCGAAGGCGCCTGTTGAGAGTAAAGTGACACATCACAACAGGGCTTTTTGTTTTTCGTATCATGTTGACAGAGGTTGAATCTCAGCTTGACTTCGACTGGATTGCTCACATTTGTCAGAGGTTCAAATCTCCACAAGCCCCACTTGGTCTTGATGAGGACAGGACCTCTCTGGAGGTTCGTGTGTTTGTTGGAGCCAGATATTCAAGTCTAGACTGACTGATGGAGACTTCTGATCATGGAGGGGCTTTGTGGGGCCTCATCGCGTTCATGTAATCCGTCACCCGATCGTGATTTCCCAGATCCCCCACACTCCTCCATGAATCTGGCAGTGGGACTGAGCTCTCACACATAGAATTTTGGTGCAAAGAAACACACATGGGATACGCTGTGTGAATGATCATACACAGATCCATGAATTCTGGACACAGATCCTCGCTAATGGAACATCGTCTACCCATTTCTGTGTGATGAGGACAACACGAAGATACTTCTGATCTCTCAGTCAATAGATTGGTCGAGAATCAGCCCTGAAATGACTGCTGAGGGGGGAAAAGCAGAATTGTAAGTGCATGTGAAAAATACATTTTACCTTAGGTTAGATATTTTGGAGGCGGGTATAAATACGGATCATGAGCTTTTTCAATTTGATGTCATTAGTTTTATGGAACTGCAGTCTATATTCCCCTAGTCCTGGCTTGGAACTATGTTTGGGGAAAAACCAAACATCTCAGCAGAGTTCAGCATCAGGGCACACTTTCAACTCGTGTGCCAATTTGGAAGACGAGCCTTGTGTGGAATACAGAGCACATTCAAATGACTTGTGTAGGGCTGCTGATAGAAGAGGAGGGTGGAACAGTGATGGAGGGAGAGAGAGAGATGGAGAAAAATGAAGATTAGAAGACTAAATAAGACTGGTGTGGTTTCACGCTTGGTGTTTGAAAAATCACCAAGAGATAATCAAGTGGATGTTTTCATAGATGAGTGCGGTGTCCTTCATCTGAATACGGAAAAAGAGACATTGAGAGAAAATAGTCTCTCAACACTTGACTTAATGAGGACAACAGTCAATGGAGAGCAGAAGCAACAGGAAACACTAAACACATCTACAAATGCATTAGGTTTGCTGTTATTAGGATACTGATGTACCGCCACACCAGAGTGTGAGCAGCACCTCATGCAGCTGATGTTTGAGCCCTGCCCAGGCCTGGTTTCTAAATCCAGCCCGCTCCTCCTGTTATCTGACCATCCGCTCCGGTAATGTGTCTGATCCTCCTCCTGCGATGTGTGTCCACTCCGACCTGCACCCGAAAGCACATCAGAGACATAATGATGATAGAACTCCAGCCTCACCCCCTTAAGACGTCGACCCAGCGAGCCCCGGTACATCATATCTCTCCACACCAGAGTGGGAATGCGCAATCAGCGCTGTCTGTATCAGATCAGGTGCCGCCGAAGCCGTATGAACAAGCGTACCTCGTGTGCAGCAGCGCCTTGCACACAACCAGGCCGTCGGCCCACCGGCTGAAGAGGTTCAATGGTCTTGTCAAGATGTCATACACTGCCCTAATAAGGAAAGTGATGTGTTGCTGCTCTACCTGCCAGTCTGTCCATGAGACTTCCCGGTCCAGGGCTTGCTCCCTCCTTGTCGAGGCCCCCTGCTGACTCCTACCAGCATCTGCCCTGGGTTCATTCAATATGAAGGAACTTCATATCAGAAATCACTACAAGGCTTGTTGAGCATCTTTGACCTGTGAGTCTTACTGTCTCCCTCTCTGTTTGATTTTCTAGAGCGGTATGGCGTTGACGTATGATCCCACTACGATGCAGAACGGGTAGGTGGAAAGTTTTCTTCCCAGATGTACAAATGTTTCCAGAACTTAAGATCTCTGTAAACACACGTTTTGGTTTACAAAAAAAAAAAAAAGTTCAGCACCTCTATATGACCTTATGCACGCTATCAAAGTCAACCAGATGCACCTACAGTCCACCAGCCAGGCTTCAGCACTTATAGTCAACACTGCATGCAAATGAACAGACCGCACATACGCACACACATTCCTAAACAGACACATGGGACACAGGCTGTTATGAAACAAACACGCATACTCTCTCCTTCTGGCCCCGTCCTGCTCTCGCCTTCATTCTTACATCTGACTGATGCAGCCAAACCGTTTAAATACTTACCTATGCATACAAGCTGTTAGACGTGTAGGGTTTGATTGCACACGAGGAAGTTGGGTGGTGTTGCAGTGGCGCTGTAAGACTTTCGTCAGCTGAGGCGATCTGCAGTGCTCCCAGGCTGATTGCAGAGAGTGTCTTGCTGTTTCAAGGGGAAATTAGAGTCACTCCTGTCTGCTAGGAATGCTGCTGGTGATGCGCTCCCCGGGGACGCTTCCCTCCAGCTCTTTCTCTTCTCCTCCTTGCTTGTCGTCTCAGTCCTTTTGTCTTTATTTCTCCTTTCTTCCTCTTTATTACTGTTGTCCAACTCTGCTTTACACTTTTTTTACCTCTTCAACTGCAGCCTGTATTTCACCGTTTCACCTTTATCCTGAGTTTTGCATTGAAATGTGTCAGACTCGATCTTCTCTTCTTAAACACACTGTGTTGTGCATTCTTTATGTTTCTAGGTAGCTGCTTTACTCCTGGTCATCTTTGAGTCGTCGTGTGTGTGTGTGGTGTGTGAATGCATGCTCACAGGGGAGAAACCGTTGCGCTTATGTGCTTAAACCCTCTCTGACCTCTCTTCCGAGGTCATTGGAGCTCCTTCCGGCGAAGCGCCACATGATTGTGAAATGCTAATGCGGCTAATTAGGGAGGCGAAAAAGTAGGAAGGAAAAGGATTTGAATAAAAAGGGAGGACAGACCGGGGTCAATCGGAGGGCAACGGAAGAAGTAAAGTCAGCCCAAGGAGAGGGGAAGGGTACGAATCAATTACTGGTCTTTGTGAGCTCGAGGCAGGACTTCAGGGTCTGATGCCAATCTGACGTGATTGGAAACATGTGTCCTAACCGGCCAGACTGTGGGTCTCTTTTTCTCAATCATCTGCCTCCTATCTGATCTGCTTGTTGCCCTTTAGTTCCTTCATATTTCTCTCTCTCTATCTTCCTCTCTTCATTCTTAAATCACTCACTCTGCCTCTCTATCAATCTTCTGCTTCTTCAATTTCTCCAGCCCACACACACACACACACACACACACACGCACACACGCACACACGCACACACACACACACACACACACACACACACACACACACACACACACACACACACACACACACACACACACA
>CAAKHC010014561.1:0-12258 GCA_901007825.1 Macroramphosus scolopax | reverse complement strand
AAGGGGGGGTCGTCTCAGTTAGTGACGGGTACCAGGGAGGAATTTCACATGAATAGATCAATACATTTCTACTTGTTGATGGTTTTATGGAGATTCGAAACACATTCATGCCATAATCCTTCATATGGTCCATCACTGGGTCGACCAGGAATACACCAGATCACTGTGAATATTCACAATCAAAGCATACAAGACGACTTCTTGTTCAAGGTTTCCTGTCGTCCTGATATGAGGGGAAATGTGTATTTCATGGTGCAGCCTGATGTTCCGGCTGATTCGGTCCAGTTCATTAGAACTGAGACGTTAAATGAGGAACACCCGGCTCACACTGAGTCAGGACCTGCTGCCTCTGCACGTATTCAACCGATGTCACGTCTGTTGTTCCCGCAGACTCCCCACAATGACATTGATTCATCCTGAACCGCACTAATCAACCAATCAAAGAGTCTCAGATTGGCTGACCGGCTTCATCGACTGACACGCAGCTCGGCTTCCTCACCGAGGGAAGGAGGACTGTACGGCCGCCTCAGGCGAGATGCATTCACAACATATCAATGATCATGTCTTGTTGGGGGGGGGAGCAGACAACACAAAATACATGGAAACCAAAGGTCCAAAGACAGTAAACAAGACACAAGGAAGGGAAACACCCACAAACCAAAGAAGGACAGGAAGTGGACATCGAACAACGACACAACGGAAACACTCACAATAAGACGGGAAAGGAGCTGCAGAGCGGAAATATACAACGTTCAGGCAGGAAATGTAAAATCGAAGGCAGAATTTTAAAAGAAAGATGAAATTGACGCTGATCCTGAACACTTTGAATGACCTCCGTGTCCTGCAGCACACTCCGACCCTGGTCCTTGTTGTCGAAGTCCTGCGTGTCAGCCCAACATCCGCCCTGCTCCACCTTCCTGTGACCTGCATGAAACTAGCAGTAATGTCATTGGAATTATTACATCAATGCACACGTCAGTTATTAAGTGGACCGACGGCTCCTCTCAGGAGTGAAACCATGGAGCCCAAATTAAATTATCCAGCTCCTAATGGGGGGTTCCCTTGTTCCCTTGTTCCCTTGGCCAGATCCATTCGGCGTGTCCAGGGTCGGCCCCCGAGTGTCGGAGTCTCCAGAGCAGCACAGCGAGGCTGTCAAGGGTTGAACACCCCTGAGACGGAGGACGTTCCAGAGGAGGACCGCTCTGCATTTCCTCCCCGTCCGACTGTGGAAACGTCTTCATTTATTTCGCCGTCACCATCTCCTGACCTTGTCCCGTCCTGATGGTTATCACACAGGCCTGATAGTCTTCGGCCGGCCTGCAGTTGTACGCGATCGAAGCGGTCGATTTCCAGACAGAAAATGCGGCTGATAATATGATATGATGTCTGATAAAAACCCATCTGCATTCAAGGTCTGACTGGATGTCTCAACGAGCTCGTCTGGCTCCCGTCAGCACAAAGGAGACGATTACAGGCCGGCTGGTGACGAAGATTCTTTTACTTAATGCCGATGACACAGACAGACACTCGAATGAAGAGTTCCTCACAAGGCCTCTGAAGCACTGAAGAACTGGTAATCTTATAATTTCACTGAAGGATTGAGGGGAGAGGCCGGCATACAGGAGGCCGAGCAGCCTGTATGTGCGTCCTGTCAACAACGACCAGTTGTGCGTCTTCGTCTGGGGTCCAGACAGTTCGCTGTGCTGCTGTTAATATTACTTTCAGTCTGACTGACGGCCGTCCCGCCAAACATCGCAGTAACTCCTGTTGGATCCCGGGGGTGCTGCCATGGAAACCATACTAATCAGAGCCGTGCAGCCTGATTACCATCACAGAATTAAACGGAGCTCGGAGACGGACACGCAGCAATCTATCAAGTCTGGGAAGTTTCCCTGTGACCGAACTCTCTTGGTCTTATTGACATTCAGAGGCTTCGAGGTCCGTCCTCACTGTTACATGTCAATACACGCTTACAGCTTCTTGCTCTGCTAATTATATACACAAATATATTTGGTAAAATTACATCCAAGGACTGCTGATACTCAGATATTTGGTGTTCTTATACTCGACCTAATTTTCGTGCATTTCTTCGGTGCCAATTGGCTCGCCGACACTGAATTACTGCTGGAAAGCCAATCAGCAGCTGATGTTCTCTTCAAGGATAAAAGGCCACAGAGCAGATCTTCAGCGTGGCCATGTGGGGGCGACGGAAACACCGTTTGACGTCTTCCGAATTGATACGGGAGAACTTGTGAGTGTTTACACGTCCGGCAGTCGTCCGGCCGAAACGCCGTCATTCACTCAGAGCTGTTTGTGTCAACTTGGTGAAACTATAGATAAGATACACACATGATCACACTGTCTTAAACTGTACACACACACACACACACACACACACACACACACACACACACACACACACGTAAAACCACTTACACAGCCTCCGCTCGTTTCCATGAGTTAAGATTATTTCCTGCATAATGAGGCTCGGTCAGACCTGAATAATTGATAGCAGAAAAATGGATTTGGAAATCCATTGTGATCTCCTCTGAGGAACTCACCGTGTTCCCGAAACAAGACACGGCTGAGGAACAATACCGGAGAGAGAGAGAGGGAGAGGGAGAGAGGGAGAGCGTCAGGGGATGGAGAGAGTGTTTGTGAGGGAGAGAGATTCAACGTAGATTGTGTTAATTAAATCGATATTCACATTTACCCTGAGCAGCCCGATGATGCCCTCTGCCCTTCCTGCCTGTTGTTTCCCTCCGTCCAACACCTCACCGCTCCTCTTCCTCTCAACACTCGTATCCTCTTTTCTTCACAATCTCTGATCTTCCTTAACTTTCTCTCGTGCGGTTGTAATACTTAATGAATGCTGCCGTTATGGATCCTCAGAGCTCACGAAGCTCCTTCAGGGTGCAGCTAACATCGTAGCATCAAAGCCTGATGAGGATATTAGTTGGTATTCGGTCTTGATACGACCACTCTGGTGGACCATTCAAAGATAATCCACACTTAAGATATGATACCTGCTTTCGTGGAGGTACATGAAACAGTCATTAACACGACACATGAACCCTGTGGTGAGTGTTTATAGATTAGCATGTTTGTGCTATCATCTGACAGTCAAGACACCACAACACTGAGCGTCAAACATCGAAGCACAATGTGCACAATCTAAAGATCTCTATATGGAACGATGGTATAGATGCGGGGAGCCCCCGTGGGCCTGCTGTGTGTCCAGGCTCTGCATCATGTGCGGGGGGGCTGCAGGCCGGTCGTGATGCAGTCAGTGTGGAACCAAACAGGATGTTTCCATCGGCGTTGGGATCTTTTCTAGATGAGTGTGAGCATGTGTGGTCGGTTCCATCACCTCCTGACCTGAGATCCGAGTGTCACGGGTGAGGTCATCGGTGAGGTCATCGGTGAGATGTCGGGGTTGGAGTACGAGCCGCGGGCAGCAGGCGGCAGGTGGAGCACTGTCAAATCTGTTATGAAACAGATTCAGGTCACCAGCCAGGTTCTGATCTCCATCAGGCAGCCGTCCTCCCGCCTGCTTCAGACCTGTGATCCTCCTAATTCGGTCCACCCGGCTGCAGCTGTTGTTCCAGTTCGGGCCTGCAAGCTTTTGTCTTCATCTTCTCTTTGCAGTGTCTTTATCTCCCTGTCATCCTCCCTGACAGCACTTCTCTTATGGTTCCACATGGTTTTCAGGCTGCAGGTGATCCTCTGTTGTCTCTGCTGGGTGTTTTAATCTGGATGTCGTCAGTGACGCCTCCCGTAAGTCCATCATATCCTACGATGACTCACCGGCTGGTGTTTCCAGGCAGCTTCGCAGGGATCCATCTGCTCCCCGGGATTATTCTTCACTTTAGCCATCTCATATCTGAGTAAGGACCATTTAAAAAAAGTCAATGGAACACTTTCCCTCGTCTGTTCTGTGTCTCTCATTGATGTTGAAAGATGGAGGAACAGGCAGATTAACCATGCTGCTCCACAGAGCTGCACCAACAACAAGGTCAGGCCTCCGCGGTGTCAGTGCGTCTTCACAAAGGTGACGGCCCGAAACAAGTCAACTCCTCATGCATATTACAGAGTGGGAAGACATGGTACTACTGAAGCATCAACATACTGACGAGACTCTGGAATACAGAGCACAGGTGGAAGTCAATAAGGCACAGCTGCACATCCTTTTCCTTCCCCGGAAACCTTTTCAGGAGTAAATTCTGTAAAGCATCCTTTCAGTTTGAGGCCGTGGGGAACCGTCCAGTCCCTGCAGCTGCAGAGGGTCACATCGGATTCAACAAGTGACCTTCACTGCACTTTTACAGTCGATATGAAAAGTGAAGCGTCTCAAAGCACTCCCGCAGCTCCATCGAGTCACCGCCATCCATTCCTGCGCTCGGTACATCTCGTAGCGCCGCCGCTCCGACCCCGCCGAGCTCCTGAGCTAACAAGTTCATCAGATTGGGCCCATCAGAGTGTTTAATAGCTTAGCGGTCTGCGGTTCGACTGTGGGGAGAGAAACTCTCTGTGTCTCCATGAACAGGCCGGCCTGGATTATAACAGAATAAATCAGGTGTGAACTCGCTGCATGTTAAAACGGGTCCTAGCAGGATCGCTGTAATATTTGCATGCAGACTTTGCTTTGCATATTTTTGTTGTTGTCCTGTCTGACGTGTTTGCTGACTGCGAGCCGGTCCGTACAAGGTATTTACAGATTTTACAGATGTCTTCAAACATCTGCGCTGAATCCAAATGAACGACTTTCATTCCCAAATGAATGCGAAGGTTTTCCCTTGTCAATGGCAGGAGGGGAAAAAAAAAGATACAAATTGTAGTAATTACAGCCTCGGTTTTCTTTCACCGGCCGTCGTTGAACGTCCACATCGTATTTATTCTTTATCATCACCAGAAATATTTTGTGTTTGCTGATCATAGTCATTTCGACATGTTTATGCTGCTTTCAAGGCTGTTTGAAATTGTCAAACCAAATTTCTTTCATGCTTTCTTCGTTGCTACTTTAGCAACTTTGAGAAAGAAAACGCTTCTCGTTGGACGGTCGGAGCTCCTGAACTGTTTCTGCACCCTCGAAGATCTTCAGGAGACGTTTGTGGTGAAGACACGTCGATGAGAATTAGCTTCGGAGCTGTTGACCGACGTGTTTTGAACGTTTCCTTTTCTTAATCCAGCCAACAAACTAACGTCCTCATAGCGTTTTATTTAAAGTGGTCAACCACAGATGTGCAGCCGTCCTTCTGTTCGGACTCACATGTCCATCGCAAACTGTACAGAGCAGCAAGACGACATCACAGCCGCTTCAAAAAGCGTTGCCATGACGAACGGTTATAATAAGGGGGTGCTCTGTGCAGCAGGAATAAAATCCTGCAGAGTCCAGTAGAGTCGAGTCAAGTCGGTAATATTCAGTTGAAGAGAGGTTTAATGATCTGGTGTTTTACTGACAATCTGTGGATTTAAAACCCCGTGTGACTGTTCTCACTGGCTCTATATACATGTAGATATATTGTAGTTTATCTTCTAACGTACAAATCTTAAAGGTGACAGCAATCAGGACTCCTGGTGGACAAGCAGAGTGCATCAGTTGTATCTTCACAACATGACATCACGCTGATGTTCCTCTATCATCACCAGGAACCTCCCGGGCGGTGAACAGTTCTTACTGTTAACCTCTGACACCCGTCACATGGGAAACACAGATTTCCTTTTTTTTCGAGGCTGCAGATCCGAGCAGGTGAAGCTTTCAATCACACGTTCACTCCTGCTCAACCGGCCGACGGCTCTGAATTATGTAGAGGGAAGTGACAGAGAGAGACAAACCGAGGCGGGGAAGAGAAAAGTGAGTGAGCCGGACCTCGAGATGCTGTTTGACTCGATACGCCTGAAAACCGGGTTTAAATAAACATGAGACGAAGACTGATGGTGTGAGCCAGTCAAAGCCAGCCGAGGCCTGCATAGCTCCTCCGGGCCCCGAGTGTATCAAGGTGTCCTGATTCATTCTGGATGTCTAAATGTGCACGTTTGGAAATAGTCCTGCTTATACCGAGTGTCACTCTCCTCCCCTCTCACTGCCTCTCCTGGTCCTCGGATGGGGCTGCATGGGGTCTGTGGTGGATGGTAATGATTATCTCCATGCCGTCTCTCTGGTCTCTGTGAATACAGCTGCATGGGGTCTGCAGCAAACAGAGGGAAAAAGGGCTGAATGATGCAAAACAAGCGACTTTGTCTTTCAGGGAAATGGAAGTTAATGATCACCTGCACGTCCTGCTTTTGTCTGAGCAGCGTTTTCCTTTCTGAATGTGTCACCACGGGGCCCCGAGGTCGAGTTCCCATAGCTCCCTCAGACCTGTCGGACGCACGGTGTTGTTTTTGATTAATAAGCTCACCAGAAATTCTGATCGTGTTCCCGTCCGGCGGAGCTCTGCAGGGTGTTTTACACTCGTTGTTTCACCGTCTGGGTTCAGTCTCAGTGGTCACGTCGTCCACGATTCAAGCAGAAGAAGAAATGCAGCAGAAAAAGCTCTGATAAACCAACTGCACATAATCTGCCCGGCAACAAGGAGAATGACCAATTAAACCAAAGAGAGTCTTTATCAATGTAGGTTTCCTTGAATGAGCAAAATATAAGGAGGCAGACAAGATCTATAAGATACCTGACGTGCTGAGAAACGTACTTTATCTACATGTTTTAATTAGTTGTATGGATACAGTCGCTATGCATGAAGAGAGTTTAGAAATAAGAGACTCCCTCCACCATCTGAACCCTCAGTTGTCGTCCACAATTGGTGAAGTTGCATTTTGAAAATAGCAACATGCATTTATGTGCCAATTAGCTAATTAGGGGTCTGTCAACCCTGTTTTCTGGGAGTTGTCTTTAGTCATCGGAACCCTGAACACCCACCGCTTTACAAACCTGATGAAGTGAAGACGTGTTTCTGTCCTCCAAGTGTGAGCGTGACTTCACAGCAGAGATCCGTCCTCGACAGCAGGTCAACAGGTCAACAGGAAGTCAGGCTGACGGTTCTATTTCTGCTCTCGGCTCCTTCGTTAAAGGACATTTTTACACAAATTGTTACGTTTAACTTTGGTTAGCAGGAAATGATTCTAGATCATTGGCAGGTGATCAGTAGCATTGTTCCGTACAATATTAGTTGATTTCTCTCACACAGACTTGTTGAAAAGGTTCCACAGCGTCACCGTCCTGCTCCGCCTGTGACTCACGGCGCCCTCTGCTGTTTGAGATGCATCATGGCCGCCGCCGTTCACAAACACCAACACGGGGCAGCGACGATCAGATTTCATCTGTGAGGCCAACGTTTATCTTTCCAGGGGAAATATAAATACTGCTCAGACTTCAATGAATGACGACCAGTCATCACGTCAGGAGAGGCAGCTGCTGGTTTTAAATAACAATTACTTTAAAAGGCGCGATAGAAAATAAATAATTTAAAGAAAGAATTGATAATGACATAAAACATCCTTTGACGAATTCACCGTGTGACAAATTATAACCAGCAGCTGCGTCCTGCTGGCTGCACCTGGCATGTTAGTGTCAGTACATTAGTCTCTGGAGGCGGTAATGACGGGTTATTGGATGTTATCGCCATGGAAACAGAAAAGAGTCTCTGATTGACGGACGGATGTTCAGATTCTCACAAACAGACTGTAAACAGTGATAATTTGTCACTGTGATCATTTTGTTTGCAGATTGCTCCAGATAGTCTGAAGACATTTCGCCTGTGTGATGTGAATTTGATGATGTCACCTTCGAGAAATGACTCACATTTTGTTACGATGAGTGGAGGCGAAGATGAAGAAAACCCATCAGACAGGCAGGTACTCAACTACTAGATGTTTTAAACAACGAGTGTGAGCCGGGTTTATGAACATCTCACTAACACTCAAGTGTACAAATCAGGTCAGCTGACACAGGTCAGAGGTCACGAGGGCGACAGGGAGCCGACGGCTGCAGGGAGCAGCAGCGCAGACACACAGGAAGAGCAAAGAAGGGCGGAGCTAACACTCAAAATAAAACAAAGACAGGAAGTCAAACAACAGACGATGACGCAAAGAAACCGGGACACGTCCAGAACGAGCTGTATGTTGACAGTTGACCTTTACGTGTGTTGTGACCTCTCTGGGGCTGTCGAGCTGCTGAAGAACGTCGTAGCTTGTAAGAAATATCTCGGTCATCAGAACTGCTAACCTGCATCACCACCTGATCCTCGGGAAGTCGAGTTCATCAGAACCTGGAGACCAGGTTGATGATGAGGAAGCTGCCCGGCGGGCTGGAAGGATCCGTTCAGGTAGATTATGATGGTCATCAACATTTTACATCACATATACATGTAGTCTTTCGCTACTTTGTTCATATGAAAACAATCGATTACCTCAGGGAAATTATAACTTATTAAAAAGACATGACAAGGGGAACAGTCCATTTGTGATGATGCCGAGGTTCTGAAGGAGCCCAGAGGCGGACACGTCTAACAGGCCGGGGATGAGCAACCCGCCCTCCTGATGTGGATCTTTCCAGTCTTTATATCTCGACTGCCTGTGGGACTCATATTTCTGTAAGTATTCCCGACCAATGGGAGAGGGTCTAAAGGTTATTGTGTGCCACGCTCGGTCAATTAAGTCATTGAACCAAAACATGACGACCATACATATGCATCAGAGGGACGCTCATGAACATCAGATTGATGAGCCCTCGCAGGCTCGCAGAGATTCCACCCACATCCTCTGTTACGTCTAAAATAGAGGAGGAGATAGAGGATTTCCTCTCCTCTCTTTATTACTTCTCCAATGCTTTAAAGCCCTGAACAAATGTTTGTCAGCCGAGATACTTCCACTCCTTCCCCAACACAGATGAATGAAGTTTAATCCAGCTGATTGTCTGGACTCATTCAATTATCCCACTTGAACAGCACCGGGATGTGAGGAAGTCATCGGCTGTGATACAGAGATCCTTCACTGGGTGAGCAGCTCTGTACTGCAGCTGTCTGAGCCGCCGGTCCAGATGTGAACAGGTCCAACAGAATCTAAAGATTAAACCACAGGACGGTTACAATCTGCTTGTTTTCGCCACTGTAGAAGCTTCATGCTGCTTTGAAAAACATATGGAGAAGCAGTCGTGCACCACGGCGATGGTACTAACCACTCAGGACCTGGGGTGCATGGTGATCCTCAAATCTGGTGTTTTGGGAACAAATGTTGCAGCCGCTGCCAGTTAAAGTCTGATATATATAATTCTGTAAGCAATTAGTTGTGTTAAAGGCACACTTAGGAGGTTTCCTCTTGCTCTTTGTCTTCACAAGTGGTCTGCACTTTGTTTGCAGCACTCACATATAAGAGGCTGCACGTTCCTGCAAGTCGGCATGCAGGGCATCGTCCTGTAAGGTTCACAAAGTAAAAACAAAAGTATTTTAAAAATCTGGTTTCCGACTGTTGAACGAATAAAAACAAAAGTAGACATGATTGAGAAACACTAAATTAAAGACATGATATTTAACCTGCTTCTGCACGGCTTCATCTTAAAGGTTGATATAATGAAGCCTTTATTTTGGCTTCTAGGTTCATTTCCTGTTCACCATGAGGTCATCCTGTTCACTATCTAATGAAGTCAGTAACCAATTCAATGTTTTCTAAAAACATTTGTGCAACAGAAGCGTCTCCTCTCTCGTCCTCTCCCAACAACCTTCAGAGAGGAAGAGAGACGGCAGACAAGAAGAAGAGAAGTCGGAGGAAAAGATGATTAACTGCTTTGAACTTTAACTGATGACAAGCTGGTCCGGTGTGCTCAGCATACGTACATCGCCCGTCCTTCCTGCCGGTCGGGCTGCCGTCCTGCTCACCCACCGCCTCTCTGTCTCTCTCTGTGTGTGTCGCAAACTCTGTTTGAAGAGAATAACCGTCCGACTGAAGGCGGACATGGAGTGAGTTTGGATTCAAGTCGCCTCCCGTGTCTGTTGACCCCTCGTCCTTCGGTGTGTATTGAAAGAACCTGGGGACCAAATTCACACTTGTGAATCAATACAAACACAAAGCAGCGTGCAGACGCTCCCCGATGGAACCGGATATCATTCACTGACAGGGAACAAACATTTACAGCAAAGGACTTGATGGACTTTCATTTTTCAGCTCCGATAATACAGCAGTTATTATTAAAATAAGTAAGTAAAGTAAGTAAAAATACTCTGGACGCTCAGTACTTCTCACCTCGTCTTCTAAACCTGCGGCTGACAGGAAGCAGAGGAGCTGCAGTGGGTGAACTTGGACAGCTGATTGAAGGAGGGCTGCAGTGACGGACGCCTGGTCTCCAGTTTGATGTAATGATGGAGAAACAGAGCGGGAGGCTGAAGAAAGAACGGTACTGATGGAGGATGATGGACAGAGAGCTCTCAGCTGAGCTCTCTTGACTTCAGTCGCTGTGAATCGTAACGTTCTCCCCCTCCATCAGATCCCTCCTCAAACGGGTCGGCCTCTCGTCTCCGTCATCCGTCAGTCCCGTCCGCTCGATGACAAGACTTCAGCGAGTCTCACGCAACCCGAAAAGCTCCCACATCTTCGACGCTTTTTACACAGATCATGTTGCAAATGAACTCGGCAGCAGGGGTGTGATTGCTGTCAGAATGTGGCCGCATCAGTCACGGGGCGCATCGTCGAGGGGAGGAGACCCACGTCACAGCCCGATCAACCTGCGAGGCTCCAACAGCAGACGTGAGGAGGGTCGGTGTCTGGCTGCAGGTTACGGGAAGCGGTCGACACTAACAGTCATGACGACATGAGTCATGATGACATGAGCTGCCCAGGGAGGGTCTGCAGCTTCCTCTGTGATTGATCCTCGGAAACAAAAGTCACCTCGGACAGACACACTGCACAGCTGTTGTCTTCATGTTGAGTGACTTACAGTGAGTGATCGACTGCAAGCCGCCGTGAGGTGACGGACTGACCCGAGTCAGATGTCTGACATCACTCAGGGGACCCAGAGAGCTGGAATTGGACCGACTGTTTAAACTTTACAGAGAAGCGTATTTCTAAGGTTTAGAATCTATATTAGAACTGTTCATTTTCCTTCAGTTTAATATCTCCCTGTCATCCGTAAACATACTGGATAGGAAATTAAAGTAACCTTATTAATAGCTCTGAATTTGTAGATGATGTTCCGGATCTGCTCTCTTTAAAACTTCTCTTATGATAAAGTGTTGCTCAAAATGTGTTTATTATCATGTAAATACAGTTTTCGCTCGAGGACAGAAGACATCAGTGTGACGGTGAAATCAACGACTCAGCATCATTCACCTCCGCGCCCTGCAGGCCAGAGGTGCTATAATATACCATAATATATAATACACTATAATATATGTTTATTATGTCTCCTACTAAAACTGCTTCTATGTCATAAAAACGTCCCAAATGTAAAACTCAGAGCAGATCCCGTTGGATTAATTAAAACGTTTAACTTTGCACCTTTTATAGTGACGTGACTGATCCTCTCCTCCGCGTCTCTTCGTTTGCCTGATGGCAGTTTTCATTTCTCTAAAGTATTCATGTCTCGCTTAATAACAGATATCTTAATCTCCAAGAGACTACTAGATTAAACAAAGGTGATGAATTAATTGTATCCTGTAACCTGTGAAAACAGCTGGATGATGTCTTCTGGGGCTCAAAAGGAGCTTTTTCAAGTTGTATTAACCTTTTAGTAACGAGGTTTGGAGAGTTATTCTGGTCGCACTGGTCAGTATCAACTCAAACCTTTGGAGTTAAAGTCAACATATATCAACTGCTTTGATGTTGCAGGTTGTTGTTCCTGTTGAGTTGCATCATCTCATGGAAGTGCAATAATAGGTTTCCTGCAGTATCCCAGGCAGCAGCGGCGGCGGCGGCAGCAGCAGCAGCATCACAGCAGCAGCATCACAGAAGCAGCTGATGGTCGTCAGCAGCAGCAGCAGCAGCAGCAGCGGCAACACCAGCAGCAGCAGCAGCTGATGGTCGTCAGCAGCAGCAGCAGCGGCAGCGGCGGCGGCAGCAGCGGCGGCAGCAGCGGCGGCAGCAGCGGCGGCAGCAGCGGTAGCAGCAGCAGCAGCAGCATCACAGCAGCAGCATCACAGAAGCAGCTGATGGTCGTCAGCAGCAGCAGCAGCGGCAGCAGCAGCAGCAGCAGCATCACAGCAGCAGCATCACAGAAGCAGCTGATGGTCGTCAGCAGCAGCAGCAGCAGCAGCAGCGGCAGCAGCAGCAGCA
>CAAKHC010014560.1:50495-64670 GCA_901007825.1 Macroramphosus scolopax | reverse complement strand
GTTTGGAGTCCTAAACAAGTCTGATGCAACGCCAGGTGTAGATGAATAAAGACACTGAAGAAATAGATCTTAAATGACAAATGTGTTTACCAGGCTTCTTCTTGGCAGCCTCCTGCACCTGGATCCTCTCCAGCTCCGCGAGGCACGGCGGCTCTGTGAGACCAAAAAACAAAAAGTCATGACAGACGATACCTGGAAACCGCTCTCGCCCCCAAAACTCCATCTCAATCAATGCTCCTCATAATTGCACTTTTTTTTTTTTTTTGCCCGTATTGATTTGTTTAAGACGTCTTATATTTCATCCCCTCGGAGCCGCATCGACTGCGGGGGAGCTCAGGTGAAAGAACATATGGAAGGAAATGAGCTGAACCTCCAGAAGAGATAGAAATAGAAGCGCAGAGGAGACGTACGCTTCGCGACGGCCACCCAGGCGGAAATTTCCCCACAGTTTTCAGATTTTAGATTAGATCTTCAGAAAGATTTATGTCCTCTCAGAAATACAGTGAGAATACAGTACTATAAATATAGAACATATACAAACGATTATCATGTTGTCGATATTAGTTAACGGCTTAGTGTAAAGGGCTGCGTATAAATCCTCTGCCAGTAATGAATAATTGATCAGGTGGAATCTGTTGCGTGCAGGTTAAATGTCGAATCAATGGAACAATCAGCGTGGAAGGGAGGTCACTGCCATGAGGTCACATGGTCAACAGGTGGCACATGTAACAAGACATCACAGAGACACCTGATCATTGTACATCCTGAACTACAGGCTTCATTCAAGCACACCAGGTATTTATAGAATAAGTCATTAGACGTTAACCTACATTTCAATCTTCAATCAGCACAAAGATTCTTTTTAAGACAAAAGGTGGAAAAGGCTTCGGAACATGTGTGACGTGCCCGCCAACACACGATCGGAAAGTCTTTTGTGTTACAAATAATGACGGTTAATTGTGCGCCTTGATCTCGAGGAGATTATGAGTCATTCCCCCTTCGCCTCGACTCGCAGGAGCACCTCGCGTGTACATTTATGAACAGGTCGATGATTGAATTCAGAGCCATCAGGCGTGAAATGGATCACGGCGCCGAACCAAGCGAGCCCCGAACAGTCGTATGTATTTCACCAGAACACGTCTCCCCGCGGCTCGCTGTAGCTTCCAGGAGGAAGATCGGGTGAGGACAGCGATCGCTACGTGGGCAGAGTTCGGGGAGGGTAAAGAGCGGGACTGTCGATTAGCTAGAAAGAGACTCTGGCAAACTGTCAGATGAGTCATATATAAGAGTTCTTGGCCAGATTGTTTCTCGACGGGGGCTGAGGACTGCGAAACCATGTCTGGGATTATTGACAAGGAGAACGGATGAATGGAAACAACTAAAGTTTAAGAGAAGAGAACCAACTGATGATTTGGAAGATTGTGTTTAGGCTGCAAATCTCGCTTTAAAACACATCTTAGTTAAAGGAATAATTCAACATTTCAGTGTCTTTTATAAGGAGCCAGGTGCTGCTATCAGGTGCTTTTTAGCTGCTTTCAACATGTGCAAACGTGCCTCCGGTCTTCATGCTAAGCTAAGCTAATTCTCGAAATTTCTTTGACAGCGTCCCTAATCCTCTCCCATAGAAGATTGATGCTCCTCTCGATATCTTCATCGACTATGTAGCTACATTCAAGAGGCGATTAGCTTACAGTGGCCCTAATCCTCATCCGTAATCCTCAATTTCAACTCTCAGCAGGAAGTGATTATCTTCACATGTTAACCCTTTCCTTTACTGTTATTACCCGGATGTCCAGATCCATAGAGGGTAGCAATGAGCTACATGCATACCGTCTATTCCTCTATGATGTAATCTCGAGATCCCTCCACTCACTTTCTCTCCAGAAGCAGAGGCACCACTCCGCCGTGGAGACCTTCCCGTCCTTGTAGCTGTCGCAGGAGTTGAAGAAGGGTCGGATGCAGATCTCGTACTTGTCCAGGTTGATGGCGGCCAGCTCGGCTTGGTCCAGATACAGGTCGCCGTTGGTGTCCAGCTTGGAGAACATCCAGCCGATGGAGTCCTTGCAGCTGGCCACCAGGCTCTTATCCAGCACTGTCGGGGAAAGTATTCGGTTTATGAATGAAGTTTCTTATTACGCTACGATCTACAACGCAGCTCTCTGCCAGGACAATTGAGTTGTAAGTGTGGAGGCGGGCAGAAAGAATAAAGCTGCTCTGTGCCCGTCTGACCTGAAGAGGTGCCAGCTCCCAGCTTGCCAGAGTTATTCTGCTTCGCGTTCCCATGAAGGAGTTGGAACCAGTCTCTCAGCCGGTCGCCCAGATCCGCCAGGTCCTGGCCAGTGCAGCTTACTGGGAGAGCAAGGAAGGGAATCCCGGCGTTAAAAAAAACAAAACCTCACGTTATCTTTCACATCGCCGCTATCCGAGGCTACGAAACTAAAAAACGGGAGCAAACATTTCATTCTTCTGATCAATGGGTATTTACACACAATCGATACTGTTTGGCTGCAATGATAGATAGTGTACACTCTAAATAATTAATTACTACATGATTGAAGGAGCAGTTTAGCCCCCGAGGGGGGATATTTAAGGAACAGTAATCTCTGAAATTGGTGAGTATTGATCCAAAATGTTTGTGTATTTAATTGGTGGATTGTGTGAGGAAATCCTGAAGGCAGCATACTGCAATCCTGACTCATATGAGGGGTGATAGTCATGCAGACTGGGATTGGATCCCGTATATATGGAAGTAAGTGAAGAGAAAATGTCCTTGCCAGGTTTTGAGTCTGTGTTTGTGGCGGTGACGGAGGATGTGGCACACGGGCAAAACCCAGCGCACATCACACTCAAGTCTTTGCCTGCCAGGCAGGCCTGCTGCTCCATTTTACACTGTAAGAAGAAAGAGAGGCAGTTCAAATATTAATGGGGGTGACCCAGGACGGAAAAAAGAAAAGAAAGAGAAGATTGCTCATTCAGATGAGACGCAGCACTTAGAGCGGCGGAGCTGTCATCTTCCCCTTGCAAGGTCAGAATTAAAAAAAACTGAACATGAATCAATAACGAGTCGCGCTCGGCTCAAAACAAACGTCAGTCATTAGTCATCCGGCCACGTAAGGCGCCCGTCCGCCGGCGAGCAGGCGGTGATGAACCGTTCCGCCCTGCTGCGCCCACGGATATGTCAGCCCTCCACTGGACTCCTCTCACCGCTTTAAACGGTGACACATGCACTTCTTGTTACGGTGACGGAGTCCAGTGCGAAAGAGAGATGCTGAGGGTTTTGTTTTTACCTCGGAGGCGTAGTTGTGTCCGTCGGAGCCGCACACAGGTGAGGAGGCCGCCAGAGGACACGGCTTGCAGCTGCTGTCGTGGGCCTCCAGCTGCCCCGGCTGCTTCACCCTGACACAGAGGAAAGATCATGAACAGCTTTCTCTCTGACCGCTGCCTCCTGGGATTATCTGGACCTGCGTGAAGTTGTTATAATTCCTAATATCTCCTCTCAGATGTTTCTTTGCCCTCCAGGGGACTTTCATCCGTCAGGGCGCTCACAGCATTGAAGAAATGACATTTAATAAGGGAGGAAGATAATAAGAATGTGCTGTGTAGCTGATCATCGTGTTTACTTGCTAACACCTTCTGATGAGCGCTACAACACAAAGCACAGCTGTGGCCGAGGGGGATGTAATTCATTAGGAGATATTTGATGGACGCCATTAATTCTGACCTGGCGGAAAAGTCAGGGGATAACCGAACATCATCATCACATGACGTCCTCTACGTAACCGTGACAACATCATCAGTGCTTCTGCTTGCAAGCTGAGGTCTCACCTTTGCAGACAACCTTTTAAAAACTGGCTTTCTTATGTCACATTGTTTGAAGGCTTCTGTAACGCTTGTTTGCTTTGCTCTTTGCGACTTCTGACGCCAGGGCCGGTTCGGCGTGGTCGAGGCCGTGCTTAATACCCGTTATTCCACAGTCACTGTCATCCACGGAGTGACTCTGTAAACGAGGCACTTTATTGAAAAGGATAAGTGCCGTGGATAGGACTTCTGCGGGCGGGAATAATTCACTCCATTAATTATTTCCCCGACTGCTAACCTGCTCATTTGTTTGTCAATCAAAGCGGATTGAACGGAGAATAGGTGAAAGCATTCCAGTAAAACGCCTGTAATTAATCATTATTGAATAGCCGAAGCCTCTTTTCCTCTTAGATATGCAGCACAATTTCCCACAGCAGGGAGGGGAAGTCTTATTTATCTGCCTCCTCTTCCTGCTTCCTCTGCATTCCACCAGCTCTGCCTCTAGATTATCTAGATAATCTTTAACGTGACCCCCACCTTCCCTCTTAGATCATTAATGTCTGACTCAATGTCACTTGTGATGTCATTCTTTGCCTGCACGGCTTTTTCAAGGTCCCAGAACCGACACACACCCCCAAAATTAAATTTACAACCAATAAAGCTTCTCCCTTGACTGAAGTCGTCCTGACTGAACTTGCATTTACGGTTTGAAACAGACAATCAGGGGAATAGAAAGCGAGTGTTACATCCCGTCTGGACTTCAGTCACTGCAGCTGTCGAGAAAATTCAATTGGCTCATCCTCTAAGGGGCAAGATTTATGGTCAATACCGCAACCAGCCAGCAGGGGGGCGATGGAGAGACCGTATGTTGGCTTCTCCTTTGGTGAGCCGCATGCTCCACATCCACACGGTTAATTATCCTCCTTCCATGCGGGTGCTTTCGGTCGAAATGGCATCCTGACTCATGACACTCTCTGGTCTTGTTACTGAGTTTAATCAATAGCTTTTTCACCCAGACACTCAGAGGCTTTTAACTGACACCAAGCTCACCGGCGGGCAGACGGCAAAGCCGCGGAAAAGTCTCTCCTGTCCCTTGCAAAACACAAAAGCTTTTCTCTCCCCTCTGATGTCGGGACTGGAACTTGACCTACCTGTGCTCCACTTTCTTGCGATTGACACACATGGCCCTCTGGTAGCCGTGGGCGACGCACATTTTATTGCGGCTGCACTTCACATTCTGGCAGGGGTCCTTGGTGGTGTCCGCGGCTGCAAGCGAGGGAAAGAGGAACATTAAAAACATGGTCGTTATTTTTGTTCCCGTGCAGATGCATGCGACAAAAAGAAGCTGCATAATCAAGTTCTGTATTTTGACTATTTACGCAGCCATAGGCAATAAAAATATCCCAGGAAGGGTGCATGAAAAGAGTCCATTGATTTTATAGTCAGCACTGCTGAAAACATGGATGCCTCGCTGTCGTTAATAAGGCCGCCCATCGTCAATAGCAGCGCCTGCAGTCTCCAACGACTGATTGCAAGAAAACCTGACAGCACTGATTGAGCGTCTCCATCTCTCTGTTTGTCACATCTCACTTCCCCCACGTCAACTTATCACTGTCTCTTCCCGGGATGTATTTTTTTTCTCTCTCGCACACAACCCAGACACTCCATCTTTGTCTCCCACGTTCCCTTCCTTTCTTTACTCAACCCTTCTCTCTTGCTTGCCGTCTCCCCTCCCGAGTGCCTCGCTCAATCTTTGAAGAGTTGAACGGTTCAATGCCGACCTCTTTTTCCACTGATGGACTGAGACAGAAATAAGCACCGTGACCTCCACCTTCCCTCAGCCGGCGGTCGTCGCCATCCAGTGTGACTTCCAGGCCTTCGGAAATCTCACGGGCTCAGATGAATTTAAGGGTGAGTGGAAAAGACGGTCGGGCGGCTGTGAGGAATTTAAGCTGCGAAATCCTGAGTCAGCTCGGAGCAGCTGCTTTGTAGTCGACACGTTCGGCAGACGAGGTGGCGGCCGGCCACATCCCGGCAAATCCAGTGAGTAGGTGATACTTTGATGCTACATGAAGAAAGCATGAAGAGACAGTCTGCGGAGACGGGGAGCCGCGTGCCTGCAGTGCTGCGAACTGCTGCTTCCAACTTTATTTATGTTTGTCGTTCGCAACGAGCACAGTTCAAATATTCACCTAATCCTAAATAATCATAATATAATTAATATATTCATCCATATATTCATAAACAGTGATCAATCAATCAATTTCTTGCAATATACTTTAATGGCTTCCCCTCTTTTTGTTGTTATACAATGTGAAAAAAACAAACGATAATAAATCTTTTTCATTTTGAGCGCTCAATTAATTAATTATGTTTTTAATCTAGATATTTTACAACCGTCTCTTGACTCCGGGATGGTTGTAATGGAGGAGTGATTGTATTCTCAGCCTGCACATGTTTCATTTAAACCAAATTAAATTCATTGCTTGAGCAGTTGACTTGTGTGAACTCGTCTCCTCATCGCTAACTGAGGTTTCTTTAAGGAGGTGCTGACGTAATCCATTTCTGCAGCTGATGTAAATCTGAGCCGGCGGCGCCCGGACCTGCTTGATCCAAATCGAAGGCAACGACTACGAAATTGTCAGAGACTGAAGGCGTCAGGATCAGTGAGATTAAACGAGAATATTTGTCCTAGTCCACCTTAAATCAATTACAAGTCGGTTTATCTCACAAACTAGCAGCCTCCTAGTCTGACTGACAGATTGAAGGATTCTGGAGGAGCCGATTGCCTGTAAAACATCAAACACTCATTCAATATAAGTGAATTTGTGACCGCTTGACTTTTATTCACGCCGTCCGCTCCAACAGTTGTGCTCTGACAGGATTTAATCCCAGTGGGTGAACAATAACAGGACTGTACCGCTTTGATTTATGAAAAAAAAAAAACGCCGACTGTCATCAAAACACATATTTCCTGACAATAAAAAGACGTAAAGGAATCTAATATTTTTTGGATCACATCACTCCTCTTCATCACTCAGCTTGTCCTCTGGGGGGGGGGGTTTCTTCCGGTTCATGTCACAGGCTGCGAGGCTTTAATATATCCTAAACGCAGGTTCCTGGCATGAACCATTAACTTTCATTTGGTTTGTAATGATGTACTTCTTCTTTACTCGGATCAGTTTTAATATCTCTTGGCCACTAAACCTTCATCATACCTTCAAGTTAGCAGTGCTGGTTTATGCAGAAATTGTACTTTTAAATTGATAACTAACACACAATGCTGCTCCCACAGAATCCCACAGTTCTCCTGTTCGACCACCTTCGTCTCTGCCCCCGAGCTGCAGCTTACAGCCGACCACATCCGTGATCTGGTATTCATATCCAACTCCTACATACCGAAAAATGAAATCCAAACATAGGATTAAATTTGCATTAAAGATCAAGTGTTATCCTCCGCTGCTGCTCTCCTTGCTTGTTCTCTTATATCCGTCCGGTATGTGTCGACACCATCCTGTAATCACGTCAACAAAAGGGCCGTGAGACCGCTGAACGACAGCGCGTCCAATCTCTGGTGAGATTATTGTTAATACCGCGATCAAACAACGCACGTGTCTCCGAGCAGCCGGCTTCCTGTTGCATTCAGAGCTGCTCCTCCGCGGCCCCCGTCAAGCAACGAGTGCTACATTCAAACTGTCAGAGCGTTTCATAAGGTAGTTCAGTAGCTATATTAGATCAGAAAGAAAAATCGGGCTGCCAAGCATTAGAGGAGCGCCGGGGCTGCAACCAGGAGATTTGTCTTTGATAAATATTAAAAACATGAGAGAGAATATGACAAGTTAAAGTGCATTAGCTTCAACTGGATTTGCAATTACTGTCATCTCGGTCGACGTTTATATACCCTTCAGTTTAATTGGTGGTCGCTGAGCTAAAGCAGCCGGCAGCTTTCAGTCTACTTGAATGACGCTATAAAACAATGTACTCATAATTAGAAGGGATGCGACGCACGTGCACAGCTCTGATTCTCTTCTATCGCACGTCATGAAGTCAAATTAGTTCTTCACTGAAACTTTTCTTATTCGCAGCGTGAATCCGGGAAACTTCCTCGACTAAGTTGTTTGTTTTTGTTCAGCCAACTTACAAAAGCGCCGGAACCGCAGCCTCGCGTCAGTCATACGATCCGTCTGTGGTCCTGCAGGCGGACCCTCCACTGTCTTGTTGAATTTGTGACCCGGATCAATTAGTTCTGCAGAGTTACTCCCGATGGGAGTTGGGACCGGGGTTGGAATCAATGCTATTCAAATGAACATCGCCCACACTACAGCAAGCGAGGCGTTTTCTTAAGATTACATTACTTATTCCCCCTGTTGCAAGAAGAGAAGCCTGTGATATCATGTGGGGCTTCTTACATCTCTCTCTCCTTTGAGGCGAGCCTTTGAAAGTCTTTTAAGTGAGGCCACGTGGGCGCGGCGCTCCGCCTGACCCCGCCGCGGTCAGCAGCGCCTCACCGCTAACCTGCTAACACGCGAGCCGCGAAAGTCTCTTTTATTGTCACACAGGGAGACCGCACAATGAAATTCATCCTCTACGGAGCTGTGGGCGGCCACCTCCAGGTCTTACAGGAGCCTTAATTCCCAACGAGCAGACTCCTTCGATGGTGGGCGGGAACCCACGCAGACACCGGAGCGAACATGCTAACTCAACGTTTGAACCCGGGACCTCCTCACTGTGAGGCGAACCACCGAGACACCGTTACGTTAATGCATGAATACGGCATGACAAGATTCATACTTCACCTCATTACCTCCACCGAGGAGGAGAGGAATAGCTTCGTCTGCAGTTCGGTGGAACCAGCACCTGCATGCATGCTACGATTAATGTTGCTCAGGTGTGCAGGTTCATCTGACCTGCAGCTGCACCAGGTGCACTGCGGCGTTTTTATGCTTCCTCCTCTTCCTCCTTTGTGTGTCTCCCTAACATCCATTGCTCTTGTCACCCATGATGACCAGCCAGTTTCAGCATGATCAGCTGGTCCCTCATATAACAACTGCAGCCATGAAATACTGCACATACATCAAGTCGAACTATCATCTCACTGTCTGTCCATTCATCTCAGATATGAATCGTGTCGGGTTCATACCATCCATCAAATGTATTATTGAGAACCGCGACATCCCTGGAAAGAGTCTGCTGGTGAATTTTGCAAACGCTCGGCTCGATACTCCATCTTTTATGGTTAGAACCAAATGTGAACATTGGAAATGAAAAACAATTGGACCGGATTACGCAACCTCTGCAGATGTACCGACTCTCTAAGTGCTTTTTGATTATACAAGTTTCAACAATGACTTGCTCCGCTGAAATGCCATATAACCGCTCGCTATGTTCCCCGTCGTCACTCCTCCTCCTCCTCCGCAGCTGATTTTCTAAGATTTTTTTTTTCCATGAGGAACAGCCCCCACGGAGGTAAACGGAGCCTGGTGGGAGTTCCGACTTGAGCCCTTAGCAACAAAGGCAATTATAGCAGGCTTTTTCAAACTAATGGATGCAGCTGAAGGATCGGTCTTCCCCCCCCCCTCCCTGCATCACATCTGCGTAAGCACCCTCCACAGGCCTCTGACACCCTGAACCGGCGCTCACCACAGGCCGGCTGACCTCGGACCACCGCTGCGATTGAAAGAAGCAAGCGCTGCAATAGCATGAGCCGTTTCACCGTCTGCAGCAGATGCATGAAGGCAGACTCGGCATTGATTCTGCTGGTTGGAGCTGAGCTGCAGCAGCATTGGAAGCACACATCTAAATATGAAACACACACACATCAAACATCCTCCCCTGAAGAGGCTCCCTGCTGCCAGGCAGCCATTGTATATACCAATCTATTCTTAATGACTTGCCTGGTTAAATAGAGGTCAAATAAATCCCTCCTAGAATATCCTACACACACACCATTGAGTGCCACAAAAGCGTTTCTAATTGAATAAAGGCGTTTGTTTCCTCCGACTTACTTTCATCGGAAGCCGCGCTCTCCTCCACGTTTTTGATGTAGTCGTCCTGGAAAAGGAAAAAAAATACACTTGCATCAATGGGTTTAATCATTCATGTTGGGCAACGCAGTGGAGGAGGTGCGCTCCTGCGCTCGGAGGAGTCAGAGGAGCATGACTAATGAAGGAAAGTAACAGACATGTGATGCTGGAAATGGTGCAGAAAACGCCGCTTCACAACACGAGCGGCGGTTTAATCTGCGTGCGATTGACGAGCGTAAGGAGAAGGAAGTTATAACAACACGGAAAAGGATCTTTTGTTAGAGCAGAGGTTGAACTGTCCTCCTATTCTATTTTTTTTATATATTTCTAAAGACTTCAGATCAGCTTTAATAAAATATTCAAAGAATTGAAGTGATGAATGGACAGCTGATGCATCCCGTCTACTAAAGGCCTATAAGGTCAATGAAATATATATTTCAACTTATTTCCATGCATGCAAACTGTTTTAGTTTGTCCATAAGATGATTCTGATTTTTGAATAATGTGTTTTCATCACACCGAATCATGTAATCAACTCAACGGCTTCTTATCTTAATTCCAAAAAAGTGTCATTATTTGATGATGCAATATGAAGCAATGACACCACCAGTTAATTAAAGTATCGTACAAATGAATCGTCACAAGTCAGGGAGGTGGTTCTGATGTTCGGATTGCCTTGTAGGACGCTCGCCGTCCCCAAGGTTCAACCTTCAAACTCCTTCGCAGCTCTTTATTTATGTACTGTTGACGTCGGTTGTTGATGTCATCAAGAAAACAGCCAAGGCAACGACTCCGGGAGCTCAACTGTGTGTCATAAAAAAAAGCCTTGGGCTATCTTCGCTGCAGCGTTGCTGCAGGGGGAATATTTGCAAACTAACTCCGCTTCCCTGGTGGTGTTGTGCTGTATGGCTAATAAGAATCCAGCGTCCCCCTGCTGTCTCCTTTTTCTGACCCATTTCTCTGTGTGTCAGGACAGAGAGGATCAACTGTAAAGTGGTTATTACTCGGCATGAAGCCCGGAGAGGACCCCGAGGATCAGGTCTGTTTAAATCGGTCTTATTCTGCTCAGGGGGGGACTCTGAGCTCTCGAGTCAAGCTGAAGCACAGCTGAAGTCGTCTCGGGCGCACGCGTTGAAGTGGTCGATGGAGACGATAGCGCGGGAAAAAAAGAACGACGCCGCATGAGATGTAGAGCGAATGTAAAGATTTGATAATGCGGGAATATCCACTATCTTTGTGGTGCTTGAGCCGAGATGATCTCACTCACACGGTGGCTGACACCTACAGACTGAAGGAGACATCAAAGGAAGATGAAACGCTCACAAGAAGAACCACTCACCTCGACTTCCTGTTGAAATGACAAGCAGCAGCGGAGGGCGAGAGACAGAGAGAGAGAGAGAGAGAGAGGCATTGTTAGAGATAAAATAACACTTTATTCATTTTGCTTCCATTCGGCATGCTAACTGCGGGTTGGTTTACTGCCCTTATGGCAGCAGTAAAACTGTCAGCCCCCCCCCCTAATGCACCCTGACTGCAAATACACGCCTTAGTCTCGCTGCTCTCGGGGGACAACACGAGACATTCACAGAGGATTATGAGCGCCTATTAACCGAGGATGATCAGCTGCCACTTCCATGAGCTGGCAGGCCTCCCGAAACACTGAGGGCTCATTCTCTGGCTGTGTTTACAAGTGACTGCCAAACGACGGCCTCCTGCCAGCTCAGAAGTTGGTGGATAAAACCGTGACACGCCGCGGCGGCACCCGGAAACACACCGGCAAATTGGAATCTTCAAAGTCAACAGGCGGATGTGATTTCGTATTAATGTTTCTGCAGCGGCAGCAGACACGCCGAAGAAGTGTTGCATTGACAACGCAGACACATATAGCCGCTGTAAAGCACAACCTTGAGTTAACAGGGGAATGACTGCTTTCCTTTCATTCCCTTTCACTGTCCTGGCGTCGGTCCAAGGGCATTACACATCAATACCCCCCCCCTCCCCTCCTCCCTCCCCCCCGTGTGTGTTCCATCATTCAGTGTGTTTGAGAGAAATATAGCACTGCCTGGTTTATTTCAGCAACTCAACCCAGTAAATAAACATAATTCTCCGCCTATCTCGCACACACACACACACACACACACACACACGCCTGTCTACTTAACAGTGCCGTGACAGCGTCCTCCTATATCACGGCGGATGACCGGCAGGCGGCACAAGGACGAGCCAAAAAGCCGGCGGAAGGCTTTAAAAAGGCCGAGGAGAGTGTTCATCAGCGAGCTGCAGCAGGGACGTGGGGTCTCACTGTTTGCTATCGTATAAACATCTTCCAAACTGGGGCGACTCTAAAGTCGAAGGCTGTGGGATTCATGTCCAATCTGCACATTTTAAATGTTTCTTTACAGGTTCATGTCTGCAACACTGAAGTTTCAGGGTGATGGGGTGTGTAGAGGCAGCACAACTTGGCTGCTGGGGAACTTTAAATTACAGAATCTGCAATTGCAAACTGAAGCAAAAAAACATGTGGCGTATCATGAAATCCGACAACGCGAGAGTCCTCATCACTCAAGGCGACTGATGTCGCCCGCCCTGCGACAGATGTAATGAAAACTTAATTAATTATTCGCAGCGCGTCTGAAATTAGTCGGCTCTCAGTTCTACAAGGACCGATGGGAGCCCGACAGCGTGTCCTAAAGGCTGGACTGCTTATCTTCTCCCCGCAGCAATGTGACAGCAAGGACACCGAGGCTGAGGCTGCGTTTAGTCCTTCACCAAGGTTGGGAGCAAACGTTCTGCTGAATCGCAGCCAGCGCTGCTGCTCCGGCACCCGGAAACAAACCCCAGACCAGAGGAGAGGAGAAGAATCAGGGGGCGATGGGGGGGTTTGATATGCACGGCGGAGTTACGTGATTCATATCACACACACCACCTGTTCTGCCGTTTGTCAACAAGGCTGCAATGCAGCCGGTGTAAAACAGAGCCGGGAAGGCTAATGGAGCTTGACTATCCAGATGCTGTGACCGCTCCTCCAGGACCGCTCGCCGGTATTAGGCTGACAGCGTTTGGCCGCCAGCCTGACTGCACTCCTTTGAGTTTACGTCTGTCTCACCTGGACCGAGGCCCCGTCTGCCGGTGACATTAATACCACTGATAACCCGGAACCAGCAGACCCCGACCCCTCCCTGCTGCACGCGGGCACACGCCCATCCCTGCATGACAATCAGGGGTAAACTGAGCTGAATGTGTGTCTGTTGCTCAGAGACACACAGAGAATTAGCGTTGATCGAGCCACAGGTTCAAGTCTTACTGCTCCAATACAAACTTGATGGTTCAAATTCTGGGGTTGGGAAGTTAGGAAACACTTTTGACCTATGTGATAACTCAGTAAATACATAAGTAAGAGACAGTTACTAAGTTTAAATTGTTCAAGGAACTCAGACAACGTGACACACTAGTCGTATCGGACGCCGTCTCTCTCGACTCCCGGTGGCGTCAGTGTGAGACGCAACGGCCTCTCCAACATCTCTCATGTTAACCCCCCTCGGAGTTAACACGAGATGCACTCGGCTCCCGACATCAATTTACAGCGAGGGAAGTGGAAGCCGCTCGAGTGAGAGAGAGATGCTGTTATCAGGTCTGTGAAGGAGGACGGAGGAACAAGTGGCTTCACTCACGTGTGCAACGTGAGCATCTCACGGACAGAACCATGATGGACATGACGCAAACACTAAGAGAATATTGTCCTTAAATCTTTCAGCAGAAGAACAATAAGTTCTGGATTGATCTCACAATCAGCTGATAGTGTGTATATCTGAACTAGCAGTGTATGTTTATGTTTATCCACATTATTGTCAAGAGGTTAAGTGCTCCTGCTTGACACTTCAGAGCATAAAACTAGCAGTGCTTTAAAAAGCATCCAAGTCTCGTCTGCAAAGAGATGATTAAAAAAAAAAAAAAAAATAGCGCCATAGAAATGACGGAAGGGAGCATGTGGTGTCGGAGTCGAGAGCCGCCGGGGCCACGACCTCACTTCAGCTCGCCGGAGGAACGCTCGGTGTAAAAGAAATGTCACGGGTGGAAATCGGCATCTCTCGGCAACCCGCTGCAACGATCCATCACGCGCCTTCAGCCCACTCTCGCTCCGCCGCCGCAGCTCATCAGGCCCCTTCGGATGTGACGGGGTCGCCACAGTGTTGTGAAGGGACAGACGGCAGACACACTTAACTTCAACACACACACACACACACACACTTGTAGGCTGGAGAGATTTACTCTAGAGGCTGTTACAAACACTCAGATGACACAGTCGAAGGTGTCAGCGCTCACCCTGAGCTGCTCCTGTATCCTGCAAGCCTCA
>CAAKHC010014560.1:21120-39360 GCA_901007825.1 Macroramphosus scolopax | reverse complement strand
CCAAGAGACTCCAACTGCTGTGAAGTTGATTAAATGTCTATTTAAACAAGTTCAACAACACCAGAGAGCGATACGATTGCTCTCAGTTTGAATTGGAGATCTTTGGTTTAACATTTCATTTATTTATCGGGAAAATGCACATAAAGAAAATTCTACTGCTCAGTATTTGCGATTAAGAGGAGACTCAACTGATGTCTTGCTCTCAGCGTGAACACTCTGGAAGCCTCTTCACAGAGAGCCTGCATTTTATGTGCAGTATGGCAGATCAATGGGTATTGATCAGTGAACACACACTGTGTTCCCGAGCCTGGAGATGGCCTTTGGAGACCTGGTCTCACGTCATCGATTTCCTTTTTCGCTTGTATTTTACTCACTCCCATGTGGTCGGTCTGTAGATATATATAAAAAAAAGTGTCGCTTCAACCGAAAACGATTATGAAATAGTAGCCTGTTTAACGAGGGAGTGATGAAGGATGTACAGAGATGAAGACGGAGGAGAGAAAAGGTGAAGTTCATTCATTCAGACCTGAACATATCCTGTCTTAAAATCCTCTCTTATTAATGACTAATGTTACACAAAGTGATCATATGTGCACTCCAGAGCGACTTCCAATCACCTGATAACAACCTCCACCGGCGGACACCGGCACACCAGCACGGACGAGATAAGACACGCTTGTACGATCACACTAAACACACCACTCACGTCTCTGAAGCGGTTCCAGTGCTTGATCTTACGGCTGTACTGGGAGATGGTTGACAGCCATTGCTCATCTTCCATGAAATTCCCGGCTTTTTCCGCCTCTTTGCCACTTTTCACGTCCACCTGGAGCGAGAAGCCGACCAGCAGGCACAGGCAAGCCACGATTCTCACAGCGACCATGATGCTCAGAGTGTTAGGATGTATCCCGCTGCTGCTGCTGCTGCTGCTGCTGCTGCTGTCCTCCAGCCGAGTATCCACATACAAGACTGCTGCTGCTGCTGCTACTGCTGCTTCAACAGACTGATTAGAAACCAGAGAGAGAGAGAGGAGGAGGAGGATGAGAGGGAGGGGAGAAACGCAGACGGGGGGGGGGAGGGAGACAGAGTGAAAGGAGAGATTAGATCCTGCTCTTATCATTCATTTCTGCTCACTTGTTTTCATTAATTCAGTGTTTTGTTGAAGCCCACAAACACTCAGAAATGAGTCACACGGACGGAACAGATGTTTTTTACTGTTCTTCTGATGAGCAATCAGATTTCATCCGTTGCATTTGAAACATTTTGTCAGAGGTCCGATGCTTAATATTTATGAGGTCGTATGAATGAGTCAGTCGGTGACTCAATTCCACACTAAATTTGGAAGAAATGTGAAGGTAATTGCCGCTGCTCGGTTTAACTACCACAAGGAGGTGGTACCCAAACTGTACCCCAAAGACTCCCAGGGGACCTGAAGGCAAATGAGATTCAATTTAGCTTTAAATGAGCTCAATTTCACCCATAATTTGCTCATTAGCAGCACCAGGGAGAGAAAGCACATATAGTAGATTTGCATGGGACACATTTTGACTAGTTAAAGCAGGAGAAGGTGTAAACTCTAATATTAATGATGGCTCCATCCCATGAGGTATCACAGTTGAGTGAGGGAGCATATAAAAAACTAAAGGCTGGCCCAACATAATTTATCCCTGGAACTGACAGGAGTCCGTACCTCTTAAAAATACAAAATCTCAGGCATCACTAAGATAGGACTGTTTAATATCTAAACTTGGAGACCTTGACGAGACTTTTAAAGATCTGTCTTTGGTTTCAACAAGCTTCAGGCTGGATGGGACTGACGGATTGGAGAAGTTAATATCTGATGTATTTTCGCTGCTGCAAGCCGATCTGCAGAATTCTGCTTCACCTGCACATCATTTCAAGTCTCGCCACGTTACTTCTGCAGCGTCCTGAACTCCCTGCCGCTCTGCCTCTGCTCATCAGCAGGAAGATAAACATAATCCAGGGCTCTGCTCAGAGTCAGTTGAGTTTAAGGTTACCAGCATTGAGGGGACAGGAGCCGGATGTCCCTCAGCGGCCTGAACTTACTCTGACACCGGCGTCTGAATAGTTGATGGGGCAGATTCAGGCTCCCCTGGATGTGCAGAGCTCCACCAGGATAGAGAAGAGAGGTCAAAGGGATGAACAGGGTGAAGGTGCCGAAGATTAACTGTCACACAGGCGAAGTCAGAAGCTTTTACATGCTTTGCACGTTAGGTTTTAAGGATTGTTTGGACGCCTCCTGAGCGATCTAAGAATACATGAACAAGAGGGGCGACAGCAAACGGTTAACATGTTTGAGAAGACCTCTTCCTCTCTCAGGAGACCTTTTTTATATTGACATTATATTAACATGAGCTACATGCAAAAACAATCTGATGATAAAACAAATAGCTGCAGACATTAGTAGATTGTTAAAAATTCCAGCATCTCTATATACATATATTATATGTATACATATAACTAGCTACCGAGGAAGACAGCATGCATGAGGCAGATGTGTTAATGTTCAAAGCTCCTTGAGCTCCAGGATCACGGTCTCCTGCTGAGGAAGTATTTCTTCCTGAAGGCACGAACACTATTTGATGTAATGTCTCTGGCAGGTAGGCAGGGGAAGCCTGTTCCATGCTGTTACATCAGAGTGAAGGCTCAGTTCAAGGCATTTGGTGTTAGCCGCTGGGAGTGACTGGGTGGTAACCTCCGGGTGGCTCCACACGGGACACGAGCGGAGGGTGGCACCGCTGTCAGGCCTGCTGGACAGTCGGCGTCTTGAAGAGGAGAGTCAAAGCTGCGACTGGCTTTGGGATAATAATGTAATAAGGACGTAGTGCTCGTCCACAGCAATGATCTTAAATACTTTGGATTAAATCAAACTGACGTGACTGATGATACTAACCTTGGTTTTATAGACGTTTGTTCTGCCTGTTGGATCAGGCTTCTTGACAAAGCGTTGTCCAGCATGTCCAGCAGGTGACCTTCCAGGCATCAGCCCATTTATCTGACGGTCTCCAAGTCTTTGTTCAGCCCTGCTGCCAACCTCAGACCCGTCTGACACTCGGAGCTGTTATCTTATTTGTCCACATGACAGTAGGAATCAGGAAGGCGTGCACATCGATTCCACAAAGAGTCGTAACAGTAGCTGGTGTTTTGATACCTGAAGAACAATAAGCCGACGGCGGTTTAGTCTGCAGCGTTAGTTACCATGGCAACGCAGCCTTCAAGCTTCCTTCGTGAGCTTAAGTCAAACACACTCGTCCTCTTTCAGGACACAAAAATTCAAATTCATTCCAGTTGAGTTTTCTGAATGTCAACATACAGTCACATGACTCGCACTCCCACGACGCTCCCGTGATGTTTATTCAAATAAAGTTTGTTTGCTAAGACACATCCAAGAGATACGTGCGAGGTGCGGCGCCTCTCGCGCTGCACTGGGGAATATTGTTATATCATACTCTTACACTCAGTGTGACTCTTCCAGAGTCACGCTACGGAAGAGTGCCTTTAATTGTGAATAGGATTAACTGATGTCATTAGTTTGCCCTGTTCCTCTTCAGGCTGATGTTGATTACACTTATCCCCCCCGCCTTCCTGCTCACCGGGCGGAAACAGTTCACACAAAAGAAGTTGAGGGGAGAGAAGCTTAATTTGAGGATGTGCAGTAAAATCTGAAGGATGGTTTTATCTGTAAACACTCGCCGTCATCGAATGTAAACAAAGCACGCCCCCTTTTTCTGACCTGTGACTGTACACACCGCGACACAACACCGCTTCAGGAATTCCTGGTGTACAATAATTGATAGAACAAGCTAACGTCAGGTGCTTCATACATTTCTTTATTCCTATTTAAATCCAGCGCTACGTGTAGCCAAAAGGACAAACACAACTCAATCATTTCAGGTTTAACTCTGCAAAAGATGCGGGATTTTGTCGCGAAGCCATTCGGTTTCATCGTGCAACGATCCGCCGTTCTTCTCCAGCCACACCGAGCACTCAACATCCAGCTGCCGTGTTCATCAGTGACCTGCAACACATAATCAGCGATCAATAAGTGCACTTTGCCGCACCCGAGGACTGCAGCTACTGATTATCTGCATTCCCTTAATTGACAGTTTATAAAACGTCAGTCACAAACAGAAAAAGGACCTTTCAGACGACGTTGCATATATTTAACATTGTCATATAAATAATACAATAAATAATAATGATAATGAATCAAATGTCGTCCCTGGACAGGAGCACCGTCAGATGGAGCCGTTTCTAAAGTTGAGGAGAGAATAAACCGCATCGGGAGGCGTTTAATAAGTAATCTCAAGTGACTTACAGCTGTAAGTGGGGCTGCTCTAAATGTGTATAGATTTAATTCAATTGGATTCAAACTGGGTCACGCAGCTATTAAAAGTGCAAAGTTAGTGGAGTGCAGTCTGACAGCAGTGTGCCTCTGCATGGCAAGTACTGTAGCTGCTGTTGCACTGCAGGCAGCCGTAGCAGGGTGAGGAGGAGATAGTGGAAAACCTTTTTTAGATTAAATGAAGTCGACGGAGAGACGCTGGTTAATAATCGGAACCGGGGACATGCTCAGTCTGAACAGACGATAACACCAACTGTAAATGAAGCAGCTTCCTTCTCCGTTCTATCAATAAGAGACGGCGTTAAGTGGATGGAAGAAGGCGTTTTACATTTGGAGTGATGGATAGGAAGTGTGGAGAAGAAGTCAGGAGTTTCTCTGATGCTCCAATTTGTAGATTCTGACACAGCATCTTCTGCATATCAACGAGACGGATCCCCGGTGTGAGCGTGTCTCGCCTGCAACACCGAGAAACAATAACATGTTGCATCAGAACAACCGACTTCAGACTTGAAACGGATGCGGCACAAAAACTGCTGCATCGGCTGTTACGGACGACGACATCATTGCTGCAGTCTGTGAACTGCTGTTGCAGATTATTCATGACGGTGTCCCTCTGGGATCAATCGTAGGATTTCTGCTATTCACTCTATGCATGAATAATATTATATAGTGTTGCCATTACACCACGCAGTGCCGCACTATTCATCATACAGGAGTTACACCTGGCGCCACCGATTGGACGGTCATCACTGATGTGTGGAAAGTTTGTGTTCTTCTACCATGACGACTTTTCTGAAGCTCTTATTGTGCAAGTTGTGCATAAAGTCAACAGCAGCTTTGAACGACGACCTGCTGTTCAAACACACTCGTCTTCAGGCCTCTCTCTCCTCTCTCGGTGAACGCCGCCAGCAGCAAACAGACGTGGACAGCTGCGGGCGGCCTCCAGACTCGACACTCTGAATGATAAGGAGCTGCTGCAGGGATCACCTGCCGACACGCTGGAGACACAGATTAGACATTTCAAATTCGCTAGCCTTCGCTGTCCGTCAACGCCGCCGATGCCCACGAGTGACGGAGTGATCAGCTGTTAATTCAAACAGTCGTGAGACCACCAAACATGGAGGTGCTTCGTCTAGGAGGCTCATTCATAGCGTCCCTTTCTGACTCCTTCTCAAATCTAAAAACCATCTTCGGTTTCAAGCATGTTAAGACACCCGGGGTACGAAGCTACCTACTGAAATGTCATCTCGGTGCTTCCCTGCTGTCAAGTTCATCCCTGTTCCATCCATCACTTAACCGAATTTGGTTTAAAATATTCAAAGCATCGCTCTGCTAAATGAACCGTCTCGGTGTTCGTGCGTTAAGGTGCCCATGGGTAAAACTATGCGTGACCTTAAAAAGTAATTAGGTGCTTCATCAATTTCACGCGTGCTATTAGTTACTCACGGCATGGAAATCAAACATATCTGCTCTATTAAAGGTTCAAGTCTCTTGAAAACATCTGCAGATGTGAACGCAAGCGTTTTCTCACCTGGCCTTTTCTTGGAAATTAAAGCTTAAATTATAATTAGACGGTGAGAGATTGCCCGGCGCGGTTTCTGAATATCAAAACTCCAGGACGGGCTAGAAAAATGTGACGTTGATCAATTATTTAAAAAAAAAAAAAAAAAGTCTCTGGATAAAATGGCATGAAATTAAAAAATGCTAATTGGATGGAGGCCTAAACAATACGGCAGATAACACAAGACTTCAAACAACATGATACGACTTCTAATTAATGGAGGGTTCAATGCAAGTTTTTGTTCTTTTAAATCAAAGCAGCTTCTTTTTACACTTTGTCAAACGTTTTTTTCTTCCATCAGATTATCGCACGTTTGACGAGGGTGGACATACGTGCTGGACAAGGCGTCCAAACCCGCAGCCGTCGCGCCTCATTAATGCGTGTAAACAAGCAGATGCACACAAGCCTGCTCAGACAAACGGAACTATTTAACATTTGAATGCAAAATATTTTGCTTCTGTGTCCCCTCAGATCTTCCACCAATAGAAGCACAGTTTCACACACTGAGGTCTCTTTTATCCGGCGTATTGAAAGGGACACATGCAAGCCTGGAAATCTCAAGGGTCATGTTGGACGTTCCCACAGCAGGACACACAAAGCTGGCTAATTCAGTGGGAGATATGCACGCTAAAACCAGTTCACCCTGCAGACATGCACCACAAGAGGAAGTCCAGATCATTTTTACGCTGCAGATCTGCGGAAATCAACCAGATGCATTAATGCATCAAGTTAAGGAAAATAAACGGCGACTCGTCACCCATTCACACACACACAATCACACACCTGTTGGCAGGGGTCGCTATGTGAGGTGCCAAGCTGCTACTTTCACACACATTCATTCACTGATGAAACAACATCCGGAGCATTAAGGGGTTCAGTGTCTCGCTCAAGGACACTTAGACAGTCTGGGGAGGAACTGGGAATCGAACCAGTGACCTTCAGATGACAACCACATGCTCAGGAGGGATAAATATAATTTGGTCTGTTGGTCAGTCAAGACAGTGGTTTTAAAAACAAATAAAACGTAAATAAATGAATTAAAACACGCGTTCCTAATGCAACCAAAACATTTGGAAGTACATGTAGTTCCACCGTCTCATGCTGATCTCCTCACAAATGTTCCTTCACATCTGTTTTGAGTGGGATCATTACTGAGGACATCTGCTCGTCGCATCCTTAATCATCCCCCCAGTCAGACGGAAGTATGTGCAGGCTAACTGAATATCGTTCCCTCATCCTCTATACATATATATTTCTTCGTGTGTGCTCATGAGCAATAGTATTGGCAGTTCCCAGAATCCTCACGGCGTCTCTCTTACCTGAGTGTGGTGTTGAAAGCATGTGTACTCCTGACCCACTAACAAGCACGTTCTCAGGAGACACTGTGTGAATAATTAGGCCCTTTCCTGTGTCTGAAAATATGATTTAATGCCCAGACAGAGTCAGAGTCAATGCAAGGACGGCTCAGCTGCCTGGCTGCTGGTTGTTAATTCTTGTCCCTGTCTGATGGTGCCGGTTTACAATAATCAAGGGGAGTGGGAGAAAAGCAACAACAGAGAGAAAAATCGCACCGCTGTTGAGATGGAAGGGTGGACAGGACGAGTAGGCAGAGCTGACAAACAGAAAAAAAAAGTGCCCTCAGTTTCCATCAGTGTAACTTTTGGCGGCCCTGCGAGTGCGCTGCTGCATACAAAGCAGAGCTGGAGGAGGGCTGTAAAAAAAAAAACAAAAGCTCTGACGGCAAGAGCAAGTGACCGGGCTCTGCGTCCGATGTCTCTATTCACTGACACTCTCGACAGAAGGGAGTGGGAACAAGGTTGTGGTCCGTGTGGGACGGATGGAGAGATGAAACAACCCAGACTGGTGTAATAGATCACGTCAGTGACGCATTAAAACATTCATGAGGCAGTGAGATGAAAGGCAAAAAGAGGGTTTTCACTTCCAGTGGTGTCTGGATGAAACCAGATTACTGTGAAACCAAAAAGCTATTAAACATGTTTCTAGTTCTGCACGTGATGTGTGTGAACTCTGTGCAAAACATGAAATGCTGAGTCACGTAATCTGATAGAAAAGGCCAGAGTTTCTGTAAAATCGAGCAGCCTCGGAATTGGCTGAGGATTTGTGAAGGAAAAAAAATGTGATCATCTATTTCAACCGTCACGGCTGACAGATAAGACGGTGCAGGAGGACTCCTTAAATTATTAACATGCCAGTAACACTTACTGCCTGTAGGACCAGCCTGCATATTCCTGAACTGTACCAGGGAATCCAGGAGAATGGCCGCATGTTTTGACAGCTCTTCATGTGGATGCATCGTCAGATGAAACTATATATACTGTAAATATATGATGCATCTCCATACATCTCACCTGAACTTGACCTGAGAGGGACTATTTCTTTCTTACACTTCTATATCCATTTGAATAGATTCATTTATCAGATCTATACTTCACATAAATTCCAATCGATGCTATTTATAAAGTGCCGAATCAGAACAAGAGTTATCTCAGGGCACTTTTTTATGTAAAGCAGGGATAGACCGCGCTCGTTATAAATGTACAGAGACCCAACAACTCCCCCGCCAGCAAGTACTTGGTGGCATTGGCAAGAAAAAAAAAAAAACCTCCCGATGACTCTACAAACTCATCTCTTGCACATCGAGCCAATTATCCCAAGATCTGAGGAACAACGTTGCCCACAGAGTTCTGCTATTCTCCAGAGGAGAATCTGTTCGTAGTGAGCAGAAAATGCCCAAAATGCAGAATCTCATTCCGTTTGCAAATCTGAGATTAAAGTATCGGAGGATAAACTGACATTGCTGATGGAATGTCTCGCTTTACTTTCCTGTCTTTTGATCGCCTGCTCTATTACAATATATTTCTGCATCGTTTTCTGTGATGTTGTTTGACTCCGCTTCCCTTAAGGCAACAAACTATCTGGAGGCTCGAGTACAAAAACAGAAATCTAAAATCTCATTTGTGATTGGATTTGCATGCGTGATTGAACTCTTGAATGTGCTTTAGTCTGATATTTCAATCATTCTGAGCTGTGATTGTTTTAATTTTCCACATAAACTGTTCCCAACAAACATCTGGGATCAGATACAGGTGCGCGAGTAGATATGTGCAATGAAAAGAAAGACGATGCTGCCACCTACTGGACAGATCAATCCACATGGTTTGTACACATTCGACCTATTAATCTCCAGGACTTCTTCTTGCCTTTGAGACAAGTTATCATTCAAATACATTTTCCAAAACCTCCAAGTACACATGAAAGATAAGAACAAGAATCAATGTCAAATTTGCAATAATAAAAATGACTGACAAGCGATGTGGTTTGATAAAAAACCGAACAAACAATAAATCATCATAGATTTTGTTGTTCACTGAACCACGTATACTCCAACATGCAGGTATTTGTGAAGCAAGCTTATTTATTTATTTTTCCAAAGCCTGCATTAAGACTAATCATCACATGCTGTACTCCGTCATACCTGAAGAGAAGTTGACGCTTCCAGCGGAGGTGTAGTAGCCCGTACAGTCTGCTGAATATCTCTGGGACATCAAGACAGTGTTCAGCTCAAACTCTCCGAAACGATAAGCACCGAATGTCTGCAATGGACACAGCGATATTTATGTTACATTTCAATGTATAAGCAATGTGGTAGCATTTAACAGTTGAGAACAATTCACCACACGTTGCTCTGGAAGCTACATGGGCATAAGAAGATAAACTGCTGCTCACAAAATATGGCGTTACCATGGTTATAGGCAACTGAGTATTTGGTGGGTATCCTTGTGATGAAAAGAAAACCAAGGATTTTGTTATGCAAACACAGTCTGAGTCTGTGACAGTGGTAATAAGGTGTCACTTGTTAGTTGTCGTTCACAAAAGGAACCTCCAGCTGGAAGATTTTTCCGTCTGGCTCTAACAATTGTTGCTTTAGGGAAAGAAATTCTATATTACTCCACCCCTGTGGGTACGGAGTATCACTGTTCTTGTCTTAGAATGAAAACATGGAGTTAATACCAGGATTAGCATTGTTAGCTTGTGTTGTGTAGCTACTTCAGACTGATGTTAGGACCGTTTACCTTCTGAACATACTGACACATAAATAAATACATGAAGAACTGCATTAATATATGGATAATTGAAAAAATGAACAATCCAAATAAGCGTGAATAAATCCAAGTGATTATGTCCCTTTTACATGTCGAAAATGTATTTAATTGTAATATATTTATGTATAGAATTATTCATCGGTGCTTGATTACATCCATTTTTTCTCCTCCGCAGTGGTAAATTTCCTCTAACCTTTAATACGTTCCTGGCATCAAAAGCTTCTCTTTCACTTGGATTTTTTCTTCCTGGTCCACTCCCGTCTTCAACTGGAAAAAACAACAAAGTGTGAAACAACAACACACATACACACAAGAATCCCGATTGGTCGTAGCTGTTAACATCATAAAGATATTTGAAATGTGACCCCGATTACATGCTCCCTTTTTGAAGACATCAGTGGCCAAAAAGCTTCTAAACCATTTGTTTAATCTTGTGCATTTTAAAAGCTTGTTATACTCTCCGTTGTGTCAAATCTTCATCTGAAAAGTAACTAAAGCTGTCAAATATTAGTTACATTCCGGAGTCGTGCTTTACTTCATGAAGCCAACACTGAATTTTAATACGAGTCCTCCTTGTGCTGGTAAACATGGTCAGTAGTGGCTGTTTCATTGTGCTGTGTTGTTGGTCAGCCAAGAACACATTGGAGAACCGGCTGGACTTGATCCACGGCCAAAATGAATGAAGCCATTGTCAGAGTACTTGGAAAACATGCTGCCTGGTGCACATAAACAGAGCTGTGGCCAACCAGAGGGCCAGCAGCCGGATGCCTCTCTTTAGGAATTTGTTGTCACAGTTGTTGAAGCGTCAACTGTCTTTCTGTGTTTAACTCAGCTGTAAACATGACTCAAGCTTCAGCCCAGGCCCAAAGATACTAAGGGAACATTGGCAAATAGCCTCAGGACAACAGGACAAACTGTTGTTTTACCCTTCATTTACTCAGAGGAGGCTCGCTGAGAGCGGTGCTCTCTGTTTCATCCTGATCACATTCACACCTGGAAGCAGCCCAATACACACACAGTCTGATCCACTGAAGCTGTTCCCAAGTCTCATGTGATGTGTTTACCTGTGGCGTCCTTTCTGAACAGAGTGTTCATCACGGTGCCGTGTAGCTTCACTCGGTCCCATTCTCTGACCATCAGGTCTGCAGAGACAAAATGCTCTACCAGCCGGTCGGCAATCACCTGCAACCTGAAGAGGAGCGAAACTCGGTGGGGAAATATGTACTGAAAAGAACATCAAGCAGGATGAACGCGCAGTAATTCTTAAAAAGGATTTTAATTCAACTTACTTATCCGATCCGTCTTTCACATTGACTTTGGCATACAAGACATCCACCGTGGCTGGGTCGTCATTCATGTACTCTATACCGGTCACCTCCAGGGGCAGAGGTTTCCCTTCTGTGATGTCCCTGAAAGAAGATATCAACAACCTGATCTCAGTCCTGCAGAACTCACACAAGATCTACTAGTGCCTGTGTCCGTATAACTATTTTTTTCTGGAAGAAAAACAGTGTCACGTTCCTATGACAATATTTTGACAAATTCTATGATGGACTAGCGGAGGACGCGATTCCCCTGACACTTTGTAGCAACAAGATTAATGATGGTGCTACTGTTAGATTGAGCCTAGTTCTTGGTATAATTTAGGTGAACCAGCCTGCTACTCCTCCAGAAGCTCAGCAGTGCCATCTCCAGAGAACAGATAACATAAAAAGCTGGAGACGATCACAGCCTCTGCAGCTGTCGATGATGAGTGGCGGCGTATGATTTTAGCTGCCAATTTGATGCCCTAATGAGTATCTACAAGAGCAGGACTATGTTTGTTGGACAGAAAACAACTAGTGAGCTCATGTTCATCCTAACAAAGGAGCAAGTCAACCAGTGGAGCAGTGTGACTAATGTGTTTTAAATTGGTTTTGGACGTCAATAAACATCAATAGAACAAAGGATTTTTTTTCTTTGCATGGGATTTGCTCACAATAAGAACCACGTACACTGGAGTGTCTCCAGCCGTATAGCTGAAAGCAGGGAGTTCTGTTCTGCCACCAGGAGATAAAGTTCTCATCTCATAATTATTACAGTAACAATAATAATTGTCATATCCTTGTTTGGCCCGTACCTGATGAAGTTTTGACACTCCTGGAGGTGCTCGCAGGCTTTTCTCACTTCCATGTCATTCAATAGAGCCAATGTACCAATAGTGAGGTGAAATTTTGCAGGGTTCTGAAAGATGCTTCCCTCTACTCCTTGGTCCTACACGTCAGGTAAGAGCAATTTGAGAATGTGTATTAGTTAAGGGTTTAATGAGCAAATCTCTAACAATACATGGCTGCTATATATATATATATATATATATCACTTTGAACACGAGGGTCAGTTTCCTTCAGCAGTACCTGAGCACATTGCTGCAAGACATCATCTTTGAATCTGAGGAATCCTTCTTGGATTTTGGGATCATTCAGGGGAAATGACAGGAAATGAGTGAAAGGCTGCTTTCTCCGGAAACTGTCAATGAGGAGCTCAATTCGCGTGACTGCGGATGAGACTGCACTTCTGTGGGAGCCTGTGATGACTGTCGGAAGAAGAAAGAAAGTTGAGAGTAACTCTTTCATATAGAATTCCCTGATCTTGTATGATGGGGATTTGCTTTTGATTCTCACCGATCTGTCCTTCCACTCCCTGTTTGGGGATGTTTATAGATGTCTTTGTGTCAGACTCCAGACGCCTGCGTGTTTCTCCTTTTTTCCCAATGATGTATCTGTAATGTAAACACAGAAAGCATGAGGTGTAGGAACAAAACATCAAATTCTTATCATGGTGAGGAAGATACAGAACAATCCTCAAGTGCGATTTGCAGATTTACTCACTTGTACAGAACACTTGGCACATCAATGGCACAGCGGTATCCTTTATCAGTCTGTTCTATGCAGTGAGTATCACAGACTTCATCTTCTGCGAACTCTTCACTCTCTAAACATGTTTAATCACAAATGTACGGCTGTATTATCATTCTTGTTCAGCCTGACAGCACAGCCTGGGGCTCCAAATAGTAATAATAATATAGTTAGCTATAGCTGGCTGCTAACAATGACAGTTCTGAAGTTACCTGGTGGTCCCATGTACGAGAATTCCTCTTCCTCCTCATAATGTTCTTCTTTAATAATATTCCTTCGGTATATTCTTCCATCTATGTTGATAAGAGGTGGACGTAAAACGTCCATGATGTAGGCGAGATAACTTTAGCCAAACTTTGGCTAATCCTAACAAGATAACGCTAAACTGATGTATAGATCACCCACTACGTCACTTAATGTGTAACGTTATTTTATCTAGCCTTTGTAGATTTAAGCTAGCTAACGTTTACTAGTTGCACATTACGAACTAGTTAGTTGACGTTCACATATCACTTTCCTGGTTTACGGTGCAGTTGTGGCGTTTTTGTAGATCTATAAAAGGAATGGAACTGCCACCAGGTTGATTTCTGTTCCGATAGTGTCATCCACATTAGTGTCAGATCTATTGTAAAGAAATACCGTTGCCTCAAACGTAGAATTATGTCGTAAACTAACGTTGTCGTAAAACAGACAAAACAAATACTGGCATCCGCTGCTTTTTTAAGATTTATATTATCATTGACGGTGAGTTGTATCCCTAGAAAACGACCGCTTAATGACGTTTTGTAGCTAGTTAGGTGAACGGTGGGTGTTTAATACCTTCATTGACGTACTCTGGACACTTAGCATTGCTTGTGTTCGACAGCCACCCAGTTGTAACAGCAGATAGCTTGTTTTCATAAAGTAGCACAAGCTAACGTTACAAGGTTAACTTAAGCGCCTTTGGATAACGTTATTTACTCGCGTTATTATAATAACCATTGTACGGCAGTGGTGATTACAGTGATGCGAGTTTAGTTATCTGTGTGTGTGTTTATTTTTCAAGTTTGAAAAGGCAATGGCAGCATCTTCCTCGTCCTCTTCTGCGGGAGGTGTTAGCGGCAGCTCAGTGACTGGTTCGGGGTTCAGTGCTTCAGAGCTCATCCCCCCCAGGAAAGTCCTGTACACGTATCCTAAAGGAGCCGGTGAAATGATGGAAGGTAAGATCAGTAAAAATACACATGCTAAGAATGTGTATATAGATGTCCCTCTGTTCCAATCCAGACTGGGAATATGGGAATTGCTTATTGAAAGGAATAAACAATGAAATCATGTTGGCTACATCTCTTTGTGATGCACAGTCGAGATGTTTGACACACAATGACACACACTATATGGAAAAAAGTATTGGGCCACTCCTCTTAATCATTTAATTCAGGTGTTTCATTCAGTCAGTATGTTGAACCCATATCCCAGGTTTTTCAACCATATGAAGATGTCTCTGAAGATTGTCAGTCATGCAAGTCATAGTTATCCATGAAGATTCTTGAAGACTTAAACCCCCTACTTCTAGAGGACCCTTGACCCTAAACCCTCCTTGGACATACAATGATGTCAGCCACATGTTGTTGTATTAACTGACTTTCCATAATAGTAACCCTTCTTGTCTGGAGAAGAGGAGAAGGAGTAGGACCATTTCTTTCAGTCATCTGCCATGGCAGACATAACTATATTGTTGCCTTGTACACGTGGAAGTCCCAGATACATGGGCAAATCCTACACCACTGTGTCTGTGATCATAACATAATCTAGAGGTGGACTACTGGAAAGTAGAAGTTAAAATGCTGAAACTGATGTGGCACACAGCTCAGTAAATGTCATGACCTTCTCTATCAACTGTGTCTGGATGAATGCTGCTTCCAACTTGGATTTTTCTGTGATTTAATAACAATAAACAAATCAAAATGATGCGGAAAAAAAATACATCATAGTGTTCATTTGCCTGGTCAGTCTTTCCCAAATAACTACAGGCAAATAACTTGTAAGTTGTTTTCTGAACTTGTATTTTTATTAAGGACCAAAGGCCTTCTGGCTCTTTACTTCAACAGGTCAAAATGCACTGATAAACACTTTGGCTCGGGTATCGTAGAGGGAGAACAGTGTTGTTTAAAACAGCCAACAAAGTGACAAATATGACTTCAGTGATGCTAAAGTTCACAAGCTGTTCCTTTTTATGTGGGTCTTTAGTATTCTGACTATTTCTCTGAATGGGTCGTTTGCATAATGAGGAAAACTGCCGCATATTTAACCCCACATTCCCTTTCTCCACCAGGATTTAACTTTGTCCTATTTTGTCTGTTTTCTTTTTAGATGGCTCTGACAGATTTTTATGCGAGTCCGTGTTCAGCTACCAAGTTGCCTCGACGCTGAAGCAGGTTAAACACGGTAGGCCTGTAACTGTGTATGCAAGCTGTTTTGCTTCGGTTGACCCACATCCACCCTTGATGAAGTAATCACGGTGTCTCCTTTCAGATCAACAAGTGTCTCGAATGGAGAAACTTGCAAGCCTGGTGGAGGAGCTGGAAGCAGACGAGTGGCGGTACAAACCGATTGAACAGCTACTGGGATTCACACCTTCCTAAATAATGAGCTCAACATGGTTAATAAATCAGCCAAATAAAAGGAAAAGGGAAGACAAGGTTTATTTCAGTTCATAGATTATAATCCGTTTTTAGTGTAAGAGTGAAATGTTACTTTGTCATACTGAATGTGAGATGCTTTATCTTCTATTTTATGAGCATGGTTTATTTATTTTGTTATATTTTACCGCACATACTAAAATACGCCTTTGCTATCAAAAAACACAACATATAGTATTATCTAAATTCATAATTTGAAATTGCTTCTTCAACATGTTTATTGAAATAAAGTTGTTTTGCCTGTTGAATGTTCTGTTAGCCTCGGTATCTGAGGTAAAGCAGTAAATCCTTTAAACTGAGGCATTATTTCTCCACATGGCCGAACTGTAACTCATAAATCTGAAAACCTGCTGCCTGCCTCCGTCTGTCCAGCTCACTGCTCCAACAATACTTGGCGCAGAACAACGACAGCTTGTAAATAAAGTCATACTTGGACATTCCTTTGGGTCAGTTTGTTGTTTGTTTGCTTGCTGTTGTGCAGTTTTTTTCTCTGTAACTCCGAAGATCGACAACTATTTCCTGGTTTTTCATCAATCTGCATATCTGGTGTTGAAATACAATCAGCTGAAAACTCCCTCGTGCCACTTTTTTAGCTTTCTTGATACAGAGAAAAAAACGCAGTTCTTGGTATTTATCTCGGTGAATGTTTTCATGCAAACAGGGAGGGCATGAACAGAATGTACTTTTCTGAGCGGAAACATCTTAAGGACGGCCCTGGACATGACAGGATACACCCCTAGCCGGGGCTTAAAATTAATTTAAAGGGTTCAAAAGTTTGCTTGACTTCTCAACCACAGTGTTCTGCACACAGTTTGAAAATGTTTCCTGTCACATGTAATTCTCAAGCTGTTCATAAAAAAAAGGAACAGGAGTCTTTTGCCCTTCTAAAAAACTTTGTGACGATGTCTCTTGATTCATAACATCTCCGTCAGAACATACTGTGCCTGCATGTGTTTGTCTTCCAGTTACTCCCTGCCATAAAGTACAGCCCCTCCACACCCACTCACGTGTAATAACACAACATACTGTACATCTGGCCAAGTTTTCTTCCTGCTAGAATGAAGAATGTGCTGTACAGTGTGGTTATAGCCAAGAAGCGGTTTTCTCAGTTGCACCACAATTTCTTTCTACTTTTCTTGTAATTTGCTTTCTTTTGTTCCAATCGCACATAAATTAACTGCTACTTTTATCCTCATGCATTGTTTCTTTAATGCCTGGAAACACTTTAATAGCAGCACCAGAACACGTTTCGCAGCATATTGTCACAATAATACATTCTTGATCAATAAATAATGGTTTGTCACTATTTGTCAATAAGTGCACATTTATTTTCATGTACCTTTTCACGGCAAATGTACGCACAAGCATGTTTATGGTGTTCCAAGTATTTCACAATGCAGCGGAGAATGGGCTGTTTACATCTCTGTGTGGCAGATGAAAAATTCTGATGTAATGCCTGAGCAAAACAGGTGACGTAATGTGCACTGCAACACTGGACCTGCTGAGCCTCGCGTTCATTGACTGAGGTTAGGCTGGCAACAAGGTTGGTGCACATAACCAGAGCCGTTTTTTCTTATCTGTATGGGGACATCGAACATATACATTTATAATCATCCTTGCATGCCCGGGCAAGTCCCTGTACATTTCCACAACAACCGGGTCTGCTATTCATCACCACCGACCCCCCCGCTTGTCCTTCTTCTCTGCTGGCATGTTACCAGGCAAGATACATCTCGGGTGGCGTGCCTCCCTTTTTGATTGGCTGACCGGAGAGAAATAGGCGTGGCCTACCAGCCCGTATATAAACATTGTTGCAGGAGCAGCCGCAGAGTTCGACAGCTGGTGACAGAGAGGAGAAGCACAGAGCGGAGAAGTTTCTGGATAGTTGTTTTGCAGACAATAACCTCGAAATAATCAACCTCAACCTCGGCAACGGACTTGCACAGTGTCGGACTCTCATAAACAGTAAGTACTGTGATACATTTTGTATTTTTGCTAGCTTTAACAGCGATTTTGGACAGTTACAAAGCTGCCAGCTAGTTCTTTGTGCAAACTTGTTTTGTTCATAAATCCCCCAATAAGCCAGATTTAAAATGATGTTGCTTTTACTTTTATTTGAACTGTGGACATGTCTTTTATTCTGAGTTTGGGTGTTTAACTGTTGCCCTTTTTTTTCCTCATAAACAGCTGATCCCAATGAATACTGCAAAGAGGACAATCATGCCTGCTCTCTCTGCATCCGTTGATCTTGGCAGCTCACCTCCGTCTCCGGTGGACAGCAGTCCCAGGAGGTTGTCTTGGGGCAAACTGGTGCAAAGATTGTCTGACTTCAACAGCAGCAGTATTGAGTCCAGGTCCAACAATAGCAGCAGCAGTGATCTCTCAGACTCAGGTAAATAATGCTGCACACCCTCTAAATAATTTTTCTATATGTGCATTGGATTTTTCTTTTCATGCAAGTTTCCGTTTCTGACCCGTTGTGTCTCTTCAACAGAGTATGATGTGTTTGGTGACATGTCTCCCTCCAATGAAGACCTTTTCTACGATCCAATGGAGGAAACCATCCTCAAAGAGGTAGTCGACCTCATTGCACGAAGCCTGAGAGAAGCCAAAGACT
>CAAKHC010014560.1:0-21100 GCA_901007825.1 Macroramphosus scolopax | reverse complement strand
ACACCATCTAAATAATTTTTCTATAAGTGCATTGGATTTTTCTTTTCATGCAAGTTTCCAGTTCTAACCTGTTATGTCTATTCAACAGAGTATGATGTGTTTGGTGACATGTCTCCCTCCAATGAAGACCTTTTCTACGATCCAATGGAGGAAACCATCCTCAAAGAGGTAGTCGACCTCATTGCACGAAGCCTGAGAGAAGCCAAAGACTCAGACTGCGCCCTGCGATGTGCCAAACTGCTCATCCCTGAGAGACTTCTGGAGCACATTGGACAAGAGCTCCTTCACCTGGCAGCGAGTGAGCCCTGCGGTTTAAGAGGGGCCCTCATCGACCTTTGTGTGGAGCAAGGCGCCGTCTGTGAGAGCATGGGACAGCTATCTGTGGACCCCTACCTTGTCCCCACCTTTCAGCTGACTCTGGTGTTGAGGCTGGAGTCTGGTGGGCTGTGGCCTAAAATACAAGGACTTTTTAGCCCCAAATCCCCTTCCACTCCAGTAGTGAGGCAAGCCATTAAACTTAGCACTGGCTTCCGCGTTATAAAGAAGAAACTTTATTGTTCCGAAGAACTACTCATTGAAGAATGTTGAGAAATGCAAACACTTACATCACGGGACCGCTAACATTTTATCGTTTGCATTTTAAAAGATGTCCGACGAAGTTCACAGAAGGGCCTTATTACTGTAACTACATATGTATGACGCTTCTGAAGTGTGATGATGTAGGCTCTTATTCCTACTGTAAGGGAGCAACCGTTTATGGTACTTGAAGCTGGTGCTGCTTCAACAATTGTCTCTCACTTACATTCTGTTCCAATAATTATCCATCATGCTTTATATGGTAAATTGGCATTTTGTGAGTATTTAAGTGCGTACCTCAGTTTCTGTTGAAACCATGAAAAGGCAGCTATATGTATTGTAGAGTCTGATGACTATTGTATTATTTTATACATGGCAGTTAGTTGAATTGTACATCGGGCAAACCGCTCGGGACCTTTAGTGACTGCTTGAATTCAAGGGCAAAGGCCGACCAGCGCTTTCCTCGTGCCGTTACGTGCAAGCTGCGGCCAAGAAAACAAATGCAAACTTCTCTCCATACTTGTGTAGACCTGTTCTGCTTTCCACTTTATTTATTTTGATATTCAAATATTCATAACATTGCACTCTTTTTTTTTTGTATTTTCATGATTGCAAAATAAATTATTTTTTTAACAAGTCTTCTTTACTGTCGTCTTTTTGAAACATGCGTTTGCGGTTTCACGTCCAAGTTCAGGGTTTCCTGTGGTGAGTATAGTAGAGTGTCGGCGCTGTGTAAGCACGTATGAGCACATTAATAAGGCTGTTTGCCTAATGTGACAACACAGAATGAAAAAAAACTGGCGTCTTCTCTTTGCCTGTCGGCAAAGTTTGAAATCCAAAGCAATGAAATGTGCCAAAAGTGGGAAGACCAATTCAAAAAGTTCAGATGCAACATGCTCAGCTGAATAAACATGTGGGGAAAGAATTTGACACTGCAGTTGCCGCAGGGCATGTCCCCCGAAAGTGTGAACGTGCAGAGAGTCACGTTCCCAGTCTCAGTCGGCCGGCCGGCAGAATGAACACGTCAAACGTGCTGACTCGGCATTTGACTCGCAATCTGTATTTGTTCTGCTCCGAGCGATCAGTCACCAACAACGTGCTTCCAAGCATCCATTTTTATTTTCATCTGGGAGTAAAAACATGACAGGAAAAGTGCGCAGGTTGTAAAGAATACAAATAATTCTACAATACACAGCAAACTTAGTTGATGTTTATCAGAGACATCACATACGTATAAGTCCCACTTTGTTAGGCACGTCTCTCATTCCCATGGCATTTGTTAAGAAGAGCCACCCAGTTACAGAATTAGGATCCTACTTTTAATACAATTGATTTGATTTTCATACACACACACACGGCAACGAAGACAAAAGGTGTTCAAGCGTTTGACAAAACTCCACACGAGTGTATATTCACATTATTCCTGCATAGATTCACAAGGTAAGAATGTGCAATTGAGTCAAATCTCCACTGATGTGACTGCATAAAATGAAAGGAAGCACCCTAATCAGCTGCTACATAAATCCATTTAACTACATCTAAACCTCACTACTCTTCTGGTTCCATTCTTGCAAAGCCCATGCAGTGACCTCTGCCAGCCTCGCGTCTCCCAAACAAAGACGCTCACCCGAACCCTTCTCCAGCTATTTCAGAAGGATCGTCTATTTTAAAATGACATGTTAACATCGTGTTAATTATTCCACATACAAATAAATCAGTGTGGTCGATTTCAGTGTCCACATGTGTTCAAAAATGAGAAAGTGAAAGTTCTACCAGGAAGATTGAGGTCAGCCATTCGTATAGAAATTCTAACCAATGATAGCAGAGGAAACCCGGGAGGGCTCGTAGTCGCACATCACTACTAACAATAGGAAGTCCATGTTGTCTTTAAACTGGCTTTTTGCTGCCCTCAGTACAACAACTATGAGGCCCCATCCTCCACCCGGCAGACATCAGTTGTTCCCCGTCTATATGTCGCCCCGCCTCTTCCAGGCCAGATACCAGATTGTGGACGGGGGCCTCCGTCAAACACTGTTTACCTTAGTAAGGAGTCATTGTGACGTCTGTCACGTAAGCTTATACACAACTGAACATCCTATTCAGGATAAATATTTGACTGCCTCACGAGTCTTTCTGGTAGAACCGAGGGTAAAGCTGGTTTTGTTCGTGTTGCTTGTCGACTCGTCTTCATGTTGTTTAAGCGCATCTATTTACTGCAAAATATACTTTTTGTGGTGATTCTGGAAAACCTGTTGACGGTCGAGAAACGAAAAAAAATCAAACTTAAAATTCATGAATCAAGTAGATCTTTGTGTTTAGAAACAAGAACTTGTTTTCTTGGCGTGAGGAACTTGCTTTAATAATGACGGCAGCCTCAGCCGTGTAACGAAGCGGTGATCTCCGATAGCTTGGCACAGCTCGGTGTGCGAGCCCTCTGCGCTCTTTGGTACAGATCAGTGTCTCCAAAGTAGCGAGCCCTGTATAGCATTCCTTCTTCTGCAAGAAACAACAGAGACACTTCATGAAATATACATGATGAGGCATAAACAGAGTCTGTTTTTAACTATAATTCCACTCTATATTCGCAGTCTAATATCCTCTATATGAGAATAATTTGACTCCTTGATAGACATACTTTGTTGTTTCTCTTTCCAGCAATTGTTACGAAGGTTAGAAATATAATCATCCTCCACTGTCCGCTCCAAGTGCTTCAGATTCACTCCAGTGAACTCTCTGGGGAACTGATCTCCCACATAATATGGCACCTTCAGGTTCTCAGTCAGCCTCTTCTGCGTGTAACCTGCTGACCTGCGGGGAGATAGAACAACGTGTCAGAGAGAGAGACGTATCATATGACCGAAGGCAGACAGATCTGGCACCGTCTGTCTCTGTTCAAATGACTCATGACTGATACTGATTCACCGAGCTGCCAGAAAATGCAGAAGTGTGTGTGACATAACGGAGGGCAGGCGACCTGGAGCCGCCGATCCGCACAAACAGGACGGCTCTTTCATTATTTGGAGCCACTGGAGGTGGAATCAAGACGCTGGTTTAACCTTTAACAACAAGCTGAATAAGTCACTATAATGGATCCATCTAAGTATCACTACAAATAAAATGCTAGCAAGTGTATTTATAAATCAGTGCAGCTTCTAACGCGACCTCAATTATTTGCTCTGCAATTAAAAAAAACAACAACATTGAAATTGAAAAAAACAGTTAACAATTATTTAATAAGTCAGTCATTGTGTTTCTGTGATGGTCTGTCCCCATTATTTATTCTTACATCGAGTCATAGGCTGTAGAAAAGAACTGAAATTGAAGCCAACGAAGAAGCGCCTCCAACCTGCATTCTTCCAAATGGCCAGCAGGGCGTCGACTCCACTGGTTGCGAAAGAACTCTGATCATGTGAGAAAATAATTCTACTTGTCGTTTGACTTCTGTCATCATTTTCCTGACTTGTTTGTGGTCTGTGTTGCCAGATTAAAATCTTCTTCAGTGCAGCATGATGTTCGTATCATTAATTATTGTCCCATTTAGAATAAAAATAGATGCTAATGGGAGTCAGCTTCAGGATACGGCTTTGTTGTGGTTGAGCAAGTGGATACCATGCAGGCCGAAACAGGATTACCTCAGCTACACCCTCTTGTGCTATTACGGTCACACCCGGTTGGAAAAAAACCTCATGACAAACTCATCAAGTCCAGTGCGGGACTGTCACCGCAGGTTAGACCGAGCAGTTTGCAGGCAGGGTTAAAGGAAACGCCTCTTGGCTGCACCGATGCAGAAGATAAAACTGCTTCATTTGCCACTGAGCATGAAGGAGTCCTGCCTTCAACGCTGAATCCAGTTCTCTTATAGAAATGATTTAATTAGAAGATAATCTTTTAGTGCAATCGCTTTGCAAATTTGTAAAAAAAAAACAACGATAATCGTTCTATATTACATCCCTCTTAGGTGATGAGAACAAGGGGGACACTCACGGCCTGAAGCTGAGGCTGTAGGGGGGGCTGTGGACCATGATCTGACTGAGGGCTGACACGATAACCAGGATGAGGATGGGCATGACCTGCACGAAGAGAGCGAGGCCTCCCTGCTGGAAAGAAACCCAACAATCACACACATCGCAGTGGCAGAACCTCCTTTGCATTCTGCAGGAGCTCTATATACAGCATTAAACTCACACGTGGCCTTCTCTCCGGCCGTTGGTATCGCATCCTCCCATTCGTGTACACGTTGGCATTACCTAAACCGCATGAAGCACTTAGATCAGAATCAGCATTACACGGAAAATACTGCTCGTCACAATCTTGGTATGAAGAGAGAAAAAAGTGCAACCAACTTGATGGGTAACCGCCTCCAAAGAACATGTTGAAGAGGTCCTCAGGTGAGATATCCGGCTCAAAGTTGCCATCGTCTGGGTTGTGTCTTGACGGATGTCTCGTCTCCTCTCCACATTCATCGTACTGTTTCCTTTTGTTAGTATTACTAAGAACAGCATACGCATTTCCGATAGCTGTTAGAAATGAAAAATTATGCAAAACATCATGAAAGAGGCTTGATGGTGTTTCAGACTTACATAATAACGGCCTTTAGTTAGGCTTTCTGCTTCCTGAGTGACACCGACATCAGTGATCAGATACACAGTAGGATCATGCTGATACCTTTAAATGCCTCTGTTGCACCCGGAGCGTGATTCTTGTCTGGGTGGAATTTCAAAGCGAGTTTTCTGTATGATCTTTTGAGTTCGTCCTCAGCGGCGTCTTTCTGTACCCCGAGAATTTCATAGAAATCTTTACACTGTTTTATCCTGTGTGGAGATGAGAACACATGACTTAACGTGTGCGGTGACACCTAAAGGCTGAGGGGACGTCTTTACGTCACGGTACATTGCCTGCAACTCATTACAATTCCTTCTGAGGAAGTACCTTCTCACAGCCTCCAGCTGATCTGAGGAGTAGGATTTGGACGTGTCCGAGGGCTTGTCTTCAGGTCTTGTATCCCCGCTGGAGGTCTGTCGCTGCCGAGGCCCTGAGTCTGAGTGGCCGCCTTGTCTCGGTGTGAATCCATTCTTTGCTATTAGGTGCAGCAGTACTATGAAAACAGACAATAACAGTGCTGATAGCAGTGCAAGACGTAAACATGGTAGCTGTATGTTTAATATCTATATGAAATTACAGTACGGCAACACTGGAAGAAGTTTGTATCACTAAAATACCGTCATTTACTTATATTTCATTCGCTGAATTAGCCATATATTATTGAGGTATTTCTGAAGCAAATGTCCATGTTTTGTTTCCAAAATCTATCTGATCTCCATTTAACTTCTCCAGGCATACAAATTTTCAAATCACATGCATTTTCCAGGTTCTTCATGACCATTTAAACCCCAGAATTAATTCATGTTAATGTTTGCTGTATTATTCTGCATTTGTTTTATCCATCGAGCTGGGTGCAACTAATAAATTGGCATTGCATACACAATGTTTGTCACACTGTTGATAATGCAATCTCTATCAAATGTACATGGGCTTACTTAGCTTTCACCTGATTGTTACTGACTTCCTGGTCTTAGCTGTCCAAATGAAAAGCAACTGATAGAACATACTGAAGCACAGCAGGATATGTGCGTTTGTCAATCTTGAAAATAACATCCTCACAACTTGTGAGTGTGAGCACAGTCACGGCTAGCTTGTCTGCTGTCAAAGGCCTCGGCACTGCAGAGCTCATCACTCGGGATGCAGCTTATCCGGGATGCAGGTGATGCTGCAGGTGATGATTCTGTTTGTCGCCCCGGCTGAAGCAAGCCTTTACTTCGGCAGGGCCATCTTAACTCACCCCTCGCTTTCTCTGTCGGAAACAGTCTCTGGGCCTTCTCCAGGAACCTCTGCGCCTTCTCCGGCTGGTCCTCGGTTAACGCCGCAGTTGCAATGTCAATGCAGCGCTCCGCTTCGTCCCTGTTCACTTCCATCGCGGTTGGCAGAGGCTAACTGGACCACAAGTAAATAAAGATGACGTCATGTGGACGCTGCTAATGGACTGTCAGCTGGTGACAGATTTTGTCAGCCTGATTTTGCTGTTGGCATCTGCACACTTGACGTTAAAGATATAGGTAGCCCTGTTAGCAAAAAGAGGACGAGTCGGCTGCATGTGCTGCTCCGGTTCTCCACTAGATGGAGACAAAATGCATTTATGCAAATGTAGGTCAGAACTGCTGAAGTGGGAGAAACCACATGGAGGTGAGAACCTCTTTAACTTGTTGCCTTGTGTTTCGACTATTGTATTTTATTGTACAATAGTCCCAAATCACAGCAACCATTTGACATGTCGTGGAAGCATAAAACACAGGTGTAATTGATATAGTCAGTCCAGTGAGCAGGCATGCACAACACCAGGCACCTGGCCAACTAAAATGGAACACGGCCATAATTAAAGTTATTAATGACACCCATGTTTACCCTGCAAGAACATGTTAATATGGCTGCTGGAAACATGGCCTATTAGTCTAATTTCATCACAGCCCAGAGTCGTTGGACATCCACCACTACATGAATTACAAAGCATGAATATTCATATCATATTGTTACGTGAACTGTTGAATTCCTCACAAACCGTTAATGCCCCCCCCCCCCCCCCCCCCCCCCCCCCCCCCCCCCCCCCCCCCGCAATAACTGTGAGACAGAGCAGAACATTCCGTCCACACCGCACCTTCAGTCTCCATTAATTTCTCAGGAAATATTTTGTTGGTGTTATTAATGAAACGAAAATATATATATATATTTTTTTGGGGGGGGGTTATAAATAAATAGCAGAGCATTTTAAGCCAATACACTATTAGACATTATGGTAATAAATAAAGAAATGAATTAAACTTTCATCACATGAGTTTGCAATGTTTTAAAGACTTTAAAGAAAAGTTCTGGGTGGGGGCTTTTATTGTGTCCCTGTCAGTGTTGAATCCGGCCTTGGTCCGTAATTACTTTGGGGAAGTGGGTGTCACAGGAAAGCATCCCTGCCCTGCACATTCCTCGTACGTGTGGGTAGACGGTCGACGTCTGCCGCTGTACAGAAACTAAGTTTTCTTTTTAAATTGAACAACTCGTCGCTCTGTTCGTGGATTCATTATAATGCACACTTGAATTAAAAAATGCGCAAGTGGTTAATTCAATGCATGTCTAGACAGCGGCAGCTGCTCTTCAGGGGAGGTAAATATACATCTGGCAGGAGAATGAATAAAAGGTGAACAGCAGATAAACAGGCGGCCAATCAGAGCCCGGATTGGGGGCGGCTTCCGAGCGCTGATTGGTCAGCTGCTGCAGCGGCACCTCGACTTCTCATTGATGCGTTCGCCGCAGTCGACTATCACTCTCCTTTTTCTGGCTACTGTAGTTTAGGGTTCAGCAGACCGGCTAAACCACAGTTTGATAGCCATATTCACGTTTCTAACTGTCTGCCCGTGTTAGGTGAGTTAATCATTTACCGTTCTTTTCTTCAACAGCTGTGACATCAGTGTTATGCAACGTTGCGTTTTGCCCGCTAAACCAGCATCATCGTTATTATACAAACTTACCATCCTCTTCCTTCACCAGCGCTAGCTAGCTTACCGGGCTAGCTAGCGCAAAAAAAAAAAAAGAATTAACATATTCACCGTGTGGAGGTGTAACAGCCGTGACGTTAGCTCATCACAATCAGACAAACATTATAGATTTCTGTCGTTTCTTGCCGTTCAGAGCATCACCAAATCGCAACCACCATGACGGAAGCGGAGATGTCGGAGCAGCTGCAAAAGTCCAGCAATGGAAATGTTCTTCAAGAGGCCACCAGAGAAGATGTGTTTGATCACACTTACAAAGAGAAAGAAGGCCCAAAACCTCCCAGGAACATCGTGTGGAGAAACGTCATAATGATGACTCTGTTGCATATAGCTGCCGCGTACGGCATGTTCCTCATCCCTTCAGCATCTCCTTTGACCTTGCTTTGGTGTAAGTACGAACTGTAATCTTCTACAGGCTGGCTGTTGATCGTGGCCTTTTCTTCTAGTGAAATTTTTTTTTTTACCTTCAGTAAATCACAGTTATGTCAGCACGCTCGCCCACTTTCTCACTCACCGCTGGTGTATGCAAAAAAAAAAAAAAGAGAGAAGAAGAAAAAAAGGTGATTGCATAGATTAGGGCACAATCCTCCCAGCATCCCACATAGAGGGGGATTATAGATCAGACAATGTGTCATTAGAGATTTAAAGTCCCCAACATGCGTTGTCAACTGAAAAGCGCATGCATGGCAGGGAAATAGAAAAGCTAAATAGAGAGGCAATAGAATTGCATAATCGGTACAATTCTTCCCCACTTAATAAGATTCATTAAATGAGAGAGGTGTATACTTCACAAACCACAGTTTGCACATTAATAGATTGTAATCCTTCCAGCCTTTTCATACATGCAATCAACTAATTGTTTCATGCATCCAGTTATCTGACATGACGTAATAACATTACTCAGTGAGTGTCAGCAGTCTATACAACTTACCTTGATTTGGTCTAGGTTATTTAATCTCTTGTGCAATCTTTTCTGCTAGAAAAGGGCGTGTAGAATGATCTACATAATAGTATTGACATTGCAATGCACAGTTTCAGTGGAAGATTTGCTTATACACGGCTAGAATGTGGTGAAACTAACCTGTTGATTCGTCTCTCCCCACAGCCGTACTTTGTTTTTTGATCAGTGCGTTAGGAGTTACTGCAGGAGCTCATCGCCTGTGGAGTCACAGATCCTACAAGGCCTCATTACCTCTAAGGATCTTTCTTGGCGTTGCCAACTCCATGTCATTTCAGGTACCAAATAATCTTTCATGTGTATATATACACAGCACAAGCACACACCTGAGGCTGGACTCGTGATGATAACTGTTTGCGCTATCTGTAAGTATGATGTTTGAGTCTGCAACACATGTAATTTGTCTTCACCTCAAACCCACAGAATGATATCTTTGAATGGGCTCGAGACCACAGGGTTCACCACAAATATTCCGAGACAGATGCCGACCCTCACAACGCCGTTCGAGGCTTCTTCTTCGCTCACATTGGCTGGCTGATGGTGCGCAAACACCCTGATGTCATTGAGAAAGGACGCAAGCTGGAACTCACTGACTTGATGGCTGACAAAGTTGTAATGTTCCAGAGGAAGTAAGTAGCACTTCGTCTAATAGCTAAGCATTTTAAAAAGTGCATTTTCTGTGATTTCAAATACAAATTAAGGAACAAAGAATTAGAGATAACTCCTGCTGCTTGCATGTTAGACACCCCTGCCGCAGATTCTATTAGTCATAAATTTACTGTGATGTCCTTCATGCATGTTTAGAGTGATACAAGTTTACAATAATCCCATGCCTTCCTCTCCCACTCTCTCTCCCTGACAGGCATTACAAGCTGTCCGTGCTGCTCATGTGTTTCTTCGTCCCCATGTTCGTGCCTTGGTACTTCTGGGGCGAGTCTCTGTGGATCGCATACTTTATCCCGTCGCTGCTGAGGTACACCTTGGTCCTGAACTCCACCTGGCTGGTTAACAGCGCGGCGCACATGTGGGGAAACAGGCCCTATGACAAGAACATCAATCCTCGGGAGAACAAGTTTGTCACCTTCAGTGCTATAGGTAGGAAACACTGGGCTCTTTGTAATCGAACAGATGCAGAGAGACACACAGTACAGCACAGTCCAAGGTTAAGAGATAATGTTTTACAATGTTGGTTCTTGTTCATGTCCAATTTGGGGGAGTACCTAATTCCTGTCAGGGGAATATTAGATGAATTGTATCAGTTGAGTTTGACCATGAAGTTTTGGCAGTATAACAATGAGCCAATACATTTTGAGGGAGAGAACAACTATCCAACGCTGGCTGCTTTTTCACCTCCGCACATCATTTGAAGAGCGGGGTCAAGAATTTCTTTCGGAAACAGAAATTTGCTGGACGCAGCCCTCAACCAGTGGGAGGCGTTGTGGCATTAAGATGTCAGTATGCTTAATGGTAGTAGAACACATTCTGCGTGAGCTGTGGGTCAATGCTCAGTTTAAGTGGCCCGTCTGGTAGAGAATCAGATGTTGTTCTTAGCATAAACAGTTGTCATTTGTTTTGTTTGTCATCGTAAACACACATTGAAAAGTTGTAGGTCCTGACATTTGCTAGGAAAATCCAATCCTCTGCAGCTGGCTGCCGCCTCAGTGACGCTGCTGCTGATTTGCATGAAGTAAAACTCTGCTCAACATCAGCTCTCCCCTCTGGTTGCCGCCTTTGTGCTGCGTCTGTGTCTAACATACCACGCCATGTTTGATTAGTTGTCTGCTTGTTCTGTTTTGTTAACCTGTGTTTCCTTTGCTTTTACAGGTGAGGGATTTCACAACTATCACCACACATTCCCCTACGACTACGCAACCAGCGAGTTTGGATGCAAGTTGAACCTCACCACTTGTTTCATCGACTTCATGTGCTTCTTGGGCCTGGCCAAGGACTGTAAGAGAGTGACCCACGAGCTCGTCACAGCCCGATTACAGCGCACCGGAGATGGAAGCCACCGGAGTGGCTAAGATCGCTGAATCGAGATCGGCTTCAAGTTAAAACAACCGGGAAAAAAAAGAAAACGCCTCACACTCCTTCTGACAGCTATACATTTCTCATCCTCCTTGAGGATAAAAGTCAGCGTCATGAGGGCCTTGACCACATGTTGCTTGTTTGTGTGGTTTTTGTAGCTGTAACTAAAAAAAAAAGTTAATCAAGATGGATAAAGAAAAAAAAAATTGCTAAGCTCTTGGCCTTGATTTCAATTGTTCCGTCAGGCTGAGGTCTTGCAAAGATGTTTTTAGATATGAAGTAGATTCATTTCAAAAGTCATTCTCTGCTGTTTTAGCCACCTTCGTGTGCATTCTTCATGCAAGACCAGTCATGTAGCCAATCATTTTTATATAAGCATTATTATCCGAATCTAAAGGAGGGGAGTAACAATGTTTCGACTGATGAGGTACCTACTGATTGGAGACAGTTTACAGTTCTGATATAAACTTTTATGAGTCCATGTTAAGTGTTTTTGCTAGAAAGATGCTGGCTTTAAAGAAATACGGCACATGATGGAGTGAGGGAACCCAGACCTTCTCCCTGTTACCTGATAATACTGACGTTGTATTAGCCAAAACGTTTCTCTGTAACTTGGTGTCTTCTGCAGAAAAACCAAACCAAATATATAGAAGAGGCTGAACATAGATTTATAATAATTGGACGGAGCGTCAGGACAATAGAAGGGACCCAGTAGTCATCAAATCAAACTGCCATTGAATATTAACAGTGACTTCGAGCAATGCAATGTTTGATTGCTTGTTTTTAATAAATATTTAGTGCCAAGAGCGTTGTTGAAATATTTATAACCATATCTATGATCCACCCCGGCATACCGAGCCGCTTCATCGCAACATGATTGTGGATGTTTTTAATATTGTGGCTTCGCTTCCTCTTGAGACTTGATGCAACATCGTGTCCCTGTTTTTGTCCTGAAACAGCTGCAGCAGAGACCACCGGTTGATCTCATTGGTCCGTGTAGCAGCCAGTCACGTGACAGCTCCTGCGTTACAAAACAACATGCCACCCATGCATGATGACACACTGTAGGTGTTGTAGTGAGGCGCTCCGGCGTCTATTTTCGGAGCTGCGTCACAAGCTGTGGAGCATCAGAGCGGTTGCCGCGGTGAGACGATGGTCTGGTTTCTCTTTGATGTCCTACAAAGCTGATTGTCAGTGGAAAATTTCAGGTGGAGCAGTGTTCATGTTCTTCAATCCTGGTTTGCGGAATGCTTATACTAGCTTATTTATGTATTTATTTCAAATTGACCAAAATGATCTTGCTTTAACCAGAACCAGTTTTCTGCGTCCCGAGATTTGGCGAGCAGTCTTGTGACGTATATTGAATTGAAGCACCTGTTTCTTTTTCTTTTCCCAAGAGTCAGGATACTACCTAATGCCTTATGACTTGCATCCATTCCTGATCTTTGCATCCTGTCAGTACAGACTAAAAGGTTCAAGTATCAGACAAACAAATCTGACCCATGTTAACATGCTGAAGCACCCAGGATGTATATTCTTAAACTACGTGTGCATTTAAAGGTAGCATGACTACATGGAGGCGCTGTTACATGTCAGCGGAGGTTCATGTCCAAGAATCAGATACAAACCTGGTGCCGATGCTCACTTGTGAGATTTAACTTGCAGAATATGAACCCTGATGGACGTGCCAACTAGTTTCAACCTGTCAGGGCATCTCGATATAAAAACTCCCAGACAAAGGTGCTGTCAGGAGGAATGTTTAATTTCAACAGAGCACGGACCAAACCCGACAATAATCACAAGCCATGCCAACGACTCCAGCTCAAAGCGCCCAAATCAACATTTTCCTAATGACGAGAAGGTCCAAAAGGTTGTCGGTCTCAATGATTATGTCAACTAATCAATTCTGAAATAAAGTTCACAATATTTTAAATACATTCGTAATTCCATAAACAATTGTGGCGCTTCTTTTCTTCCTCTTGCATGCAGTGTCTCTGAATCTCCTGGAAGTTCCTGATGGCTGAAGAGGTCCTGGTTGAGTTTTAGTGATTCTGAAACGTGCATTTACTAATGCCAACTTTAAGATAACATAACGTGCAACTTGATACCTCTACACTACATTTCAGACGGACTTACTTTAATATCTGTGCTGCTGAACTCTTTAGTTAATAGATTCCTTCAAAGTTTAAGATTTTACATGCAACACAATACAGATTGCAATGAATGTTCGGCCCACAACTTCAGTTCTCTTATAGCCCTGATTGATTGCATTGAGTCCTGGTTGTGTGCGGCAACCTCATCCCAGCCACAGGTCCACCTTCTGCAGCCGACCCCTGACCCATGTCAAGCTCTGCTCATTACATCTGGGCCACCTCTGGCCCACACAACAGTTGCCAGTGCCATAACGGAGCCGTGGTGGCCAAATGTGTCAGTTATCTGGAATAGGATCAGTCAATATTATTATTGGATCAATTATTAGATTTATATTGCCAGAAGTCACTATTAAAATGTTGCTTATTGGTCTTCAAATCATGTTATAAACAAATAAGGAATACATTTTACATTTGATACATGAGAAGCACCTTATCTTTATATTAACTGTTATCTGTAAAATGTTAAAATATAATGCGTAGTGTCAAATTTAACAGCAAATATTCACATCTAAACCACCAGAACATCTAAATGTGTCACTTTATGACTCAAACCAGATTAATTGGCTTGTCACTTTAGCTCTAGTGTGAACATTCGCCTAGTAATACTTTTTTTTACTTCAACTTTTACTTATAATGGAGTATTTTTATATTCTGGTGGATGCTCAAGTACACGACCTGACATAACTGGGTTACGTACAAGGATGCAGAGGAAGACAATCTGCAGTTTCCTGGGTAAAAAAAGCCAACCGGCACATTTCTTGGGAGGATTTTGACCCCGCTCTAGGTTTTTGCCTTTTGTGGTAAAGACACGAACACGTCCAGTTTTCTGCTGACATAAGTGTGCAAGTTAAATATATCCCAACTATTAAATAGCTCAGTTATTGGCGCTGGCCTGCTGCTGAATAAGGAACTATAAAAATGTGTTTGGTGACTACACAGGGCAGCGAGGAATGTGGCACCACTGTGTCTGCAGCAGAGCAGTTTGTGTTACTATCGAGCCTGATGTTTTAGAGGAAGTCTACAAAGTAGTGATTGATACAGGTTGTTGAAAGGTGGACCAATAAGCCCATTAGTAAATTAGTCGATCAATAAAGGAAGAGCTCTGGAGTCAACATGGCTAAAGAAATTCCATTTTCTGTAATTCTAAAATAGTTAAAAAGTCCCAAGCACGTAGGAGTAACTTTTCATCTATTAGTCATTTTATAGTAATGCCAAATATAGTGAGGGTATCCTGTATGTGTGGCTACATGCTCTCCTAGCATAGCACGATTTTACAAAACTAACTTGTCATGTGATGAACCCAAAACATCTTAATCGACGATGAAAATACTCGTGATTGCAGCCTCTTCTTCCCTATTTCCAAGACTTTACAAAGATCCTGTTCGTGACACTGTCAGGGACACTCAGCACATTGCAACCTCATTAAAAGCCAACTCCTCGAGCCAGATTGCCAAAAGAGTATGACTCAGGCGAGGATCTGCGTGGTGTGATGTTGGATACAGTTGCATTATATTACCATCAGACCAGACTTACATGACCGAGGTTACTGCAGTTCAAAACCCCCCAAAAAACATTCACGTAACGCCGCTCACAGCGTCTGACTGAAAGCAGCCAATCAGCAGCGAGTCCTGACTTATGATCGCCCTCGACCAATGGGAGGAGGGCGCGTGAGCCACCTGTTTGATGTTGAATGAAATTAATGACTCTCCGGTGTTGGGAAGGAAAACTCATTGTGATGCATTTAAGTGCGTTAGGAGAACCTGGGAAAATGAAGCAGCAGAGTATTCTACCTCTGTGTGTTCGATGTAGAAAACTTCACTATTTGCAACCTTTGTGCAGAAGTTCAGGTTAAACAGAAGCCCCCTACTGCTCACATTGGGTATTGCTTTGGCATAAAACAGAAGTGAGAGTATCACCAGTGTTCCAGAATCAGGAATTGAGTCAGTCGTAAAAACCCCCCATTCTGCATGAAAAAACAATATTCAAGTGATTGTCAACACATAGCCAGTACAATATATAAATACTAATTCAAGTATTATTTTAACGTCTCACCAGCTTGTATCTAAGACATTGCTATAAGCCTTACTCTCATAGTAATTTAATATTAATATATTCAAAAAGCTAGATGAATTACAATCATTATTCCACTTCACATGTGAAAAGAATTGAACGTACGCAGCCCCTCAGGTGACCACAAGTTAATAACACAAGGGATCAACATTATTAACTCATAAAATAACTTCTTGCAAGCTTTAATCAACCGCTTTGAATAATTCATCCAGCCGTGAAACTTTAGAAGTTACATTTTATTTGAAAAAGATACTGAAATGAGTAAAGCAACATGGATTGTATAAATATCTGTGCAACCAAAATGAGCACTGAGGCACTTTCCTGCCTTCTGCTGCAATGATCCACCAAACTATCCTGCTGCATGTCCTGCCACAAACCCTACAACCATTTTTTTTAATTTACCATTACACCTAAATTGGTCTAATTGTTGGATCTACTCTATGAAAATTATGATTTAAAAAAAATTAATTGCAAGAGGATACAGGCAGGGTTAGGATGATTTCGACAAAGGGAGTGTTCACCATGAAGGGCGCAGCAATGACTTCATTTGCGGATTGACATATTAATATTATTGTTAATGAGCTGCCATATGAACTCAGGAGTCAGTGACAGAGTTTTTGGAGACATGCAATTTGAAGGTTAAAGATTCAGTCCATCAGGAGAGTACAGTGTTAACTGAGCTGAGTTAAGAAAAAACGAGGAAGATAAACAACTTGACAATCACTTTATGACATTCTTCTGCAGTGCTTTGGCCCAAATCCCCCCTATGGCACAATAGACTGGACACATCCATTAAAGCAGGCGAGGAGCACAATCGCTACTTACATTAGGTTAGTGACTCAGGAGTTCTTGGGAAATGACACAGTACAAAGTACATGAGTCAGTTTTCTCCCTCACACAAAGTACAGACGGATGGATGTTAAGTGCACCCCAAATTTTATTCATACAATATACACCCGTAACTTGGATGTAGGAGATCCCACTTGTTTTGTTTTTTTGCAGTGGGAGCGCTGTCTATATTAAATAAAAAATGTCCTATGAAGGTCGAGTGGAACTACAAAAGATGCACCTACTTGTAAAGCCACACAGCATTGATTCAAATCATTTGTCTTGTATATTACATCAACTGTTCAATTCACACAGAATCACAACTTTCAGAATACATTCATTTTACCATAAAATTACCACAGCAACATGGACAAAACCCCCTTTTCCGCTGCCCAAATCAGTTCCTCTGCAGGACTATGTATGGAGAGATGAAGACCACAACCTCCACTGAGTCTGTAATTACTCTCACTATCAAAGCAAGTCATGTCAAAAAAAAAGAAATAAATACATATATAACAATATCATAACACTGAAGTCTGGATGGTGCTGTCCACTTGGTTAGACCCCCAGCTTGTTGGCGATAGTCATGACTACTTTCAGGATGGGCATGAAGGCGGAGATCTCACTGAAGTTGCTGCTGCTGACCACCTGGGTGTGGACCTCCAGGCCCCGCTGGTAGTTCTGGCTCGCCACACAGCGGCCGATCTCATGAAGCCCGTTTAGGATGTTGTGGGAAAGCTAAAAGATCGGCAGAGACACAATATTACATTTTCTTCTTAAGCCGGGAAGAACAGCTACAACTACTGATTATAAAATGATCTCTAAATGTTTCTATTATTTGTATTTGTCTTATATAATACTTCCTTACCGACTGCTCTCTCAGCTTGTCGTACAGACATCCCAGACGTTTGGCTGCATCATCAAGTTTTCTTTTTGTTTGCTGAAGAGGGAAAAAGTGTTGTCATCTCATATGTAATAAAAACAAAAATTTCCAATTCGATCAATACATGTTTTATTTACAAACTGACAAAGACTTATTGTAACTTACCGGGTCTCCTGCTGCTAATTGGCAGCGCTGAACCAGGCTGTCAAAGGTGGATTTCAGGACCATGTGTTCAGCTGGGATTTCTTTCTGCTCCACCCTCTCTGCTGGCAGCTGCTGGAGGAGCTGAGGAAAGCAAGTACAGAAATACAAAGTGTCATAAGCATGTTTGCAGAATGCGTTGAGATTTCAGGTAACAGCAGCTGTGTCCAACACCTACCTGCACGCTGGGCTCCTGAGGGGCTCCAGGGGGGACTTGGGTGTGGTTGTGTGGCTGAAGCGTCTCCACCGGGAATCCCATCACAGGGGCAGTGATTGGAGCTGGTGGAGTGTAGTTATCAGGCATCTGTGTTGACATAACAGCCCATTAAGTGAAGGAAGGTTAGAGAACACTGAGGGGCAGATGTGCTCACAAGTTAACACTGGTTATAGGTGTAATAGCAATGCTATGCTATTGCTAAGGCAATGCTATTGACTTGAAGGGATCAATAATGGAACTCTGCAAGGGTACCTTCTTCTTCCTGGACCCCCCCCGTACCGCCGGCGGGTCATTCCAGCCCTCTTGTAATCCTTAATAAGAAAATGAAAAGTGACATTTAGAATGACTGGCGTGTTTTTCTTTCGTAATCCAAGTGACACTCAAGCCGTCAACAATTGTCTATATGAGACAATTTCTAAGCCAAGTTAGTCAACAAGGCAAAACAACAACAAATGCTTTAAGTAAAGACTTGACAGATATGCAGCACTCTTGAAGCTAATGCAGAAACAAAACATGTTCATGTCACATCGGAAGAATCAATCAACAGCAGCATGTATCTAGCAATTGCACATGTTGTCGAAGTCCTTAATTCATGAAGGGACTGGTAATGTGTGACACCAAGTAAAAACGACAGGATCTTGTTTCAAGCGGGACAAGCAAACATCACCAAACATACAGCAGGTGACCAGAAAAATATAGAAACCCTGTACAATGTTTTTCAATCCAATAAAACAACAGTGATTAAAAACTACCTTTATGAAAGTTGAATTGAGACTAAATTCAGGACTAAAGTCATAAAGAATATTTTACAGGTATGTTGTATTCAATTGTATTGAAAGTGCAAGTGTTTCTATTTTCATGGTTACGCAGTTTAGGGTTCAGTGAACTCCTATTCCATATGCACCCCTAACTGTCACCTTGAGCGTCACCCTGGAAATCCAGCCAAGGAAAGAATCCTGCAAGTCAAATGAGGGGGACAGCTGCATATGATTGGATAACCACTGGCAACAGATCAACATCTGTCATACTATGTAGATGAGGAATAACCTCAGCACACATCAGGGAAATATGAACGACTGTTACTCTGATCTTTTTTACCACAGCGTGACAAACATGGCAGCTACCTGTTGGAGGAGGGGCGACAGCCTGGGCTGCAAAGGGCTTTACAGCAGGTGCTCCAGGGCCTCCCTGTGGATACCCTGATCCATGAGGGGTAAAGGGACCTGGTGCCATATGGGGTGCAGCAGGCCCCTGGTTGTGGGGCCCCCCAGGGTACATGGGAACTGGGTTTCCTGCCATGGAGCTGAGTGGCATGGGGCCTGATGGTAAAGAGGTAGATGGCATGAAGCACGTCGGTGGAACCCCGGGGCTGGGCATCGGAGGCAGGTTTCCAGGGGTCGACGACGAAGGCTGTAGTTGAGGTCCAGATAAGTTAGCAGCTGGCATAGACGGACCTGGAGGAGGGAAGGTGGATGGTCGTCCAATGGGCACAGGCTGAGGCTGGAATGGCTGCTGAGGAAGGAAACCTTCAAAAGGGACGGAGATAAGTAGTATTACATGGAATCAAAGCAGTCAGAAATACCTGGAAGTCCAAAACAAATAGTCTATGTCAAACCTGGAGCTGGAGCAGGATGCTGGGGGTAGGAAGGCCTCATGGCACGGTGGGTCACACTGGGCGGCAGTACATGAGAAGGAGGTGGAAGGCCAGGCATGGTGTTGGCTGGAGCAGGTTGAGGGTTGAAAAGAGACGGCACAGGAGGCTGCTGCTGCTGCTGAGCAGCAACCTGGGAAGGAGCAGACGGCTGGTACTGACTCTAAGTTTGAGACAAGAACCAAACAACCAATCAGCCACTTTGTCAAGAAAAGCGTCAACATCTGGAACTAGTTAATATCTCCAAATTGTGCATTGATTCAATGCTTTCCATTGCTACAATAATCATACCATGATTTGTGCTTTTTGTGCAGGAGTCTGATCTGCAGGAGTGGGCTTGGCGGTGGACAAATTGACTCTGTTAAACGAGTTTGGAGGCTGCTCGACAGCAGCCTCTCCCTGAGCATGAAACAGCCTGTTTCTCAGCATCGTGATCCCTTGCTGGGAAAACAAAATGGTGCACATACAAACGTGTTTTATTGCAATCACAGACAGCAGATCTGTACATTTGGTGTTAGGTAGTTACTATAGCCCTCACTTGATCAGAGTTCTCAGGCAGGTAGCTCATGGCAGTGGCGAGGCTGCCCTCTGCAGCCAGGATGCCGGCATAGCAAGTTAGCTTCTCAGCTAGGATGGGGCTCTGGACTGCCACCTCGCTGTTGCGGAGGCGTTCAATTGACTTACGCAGCATCATTACTTTTTCAACCAGATCCTGAAAAATATACAAAAACTAAATCAGAAACGTGTCACTGTGACAGCAACAACTTTAATGTGGAGGGAGACACGGGTGGTTTTGCACTTGTAATCCCTTAGAAGGGCGTGGTCCTTTTGGCAGACATCAAATGTTATTCAAAATCTCCCAAATAAGGATTCCAAAGAGATCAAAGAGTGCAAAAACCACACATACTTCTCGTTCTTATGCAAACAATGTAGTGAAATATGACCTATTTCTTGCAAAGCCTTGAGCAAACCTAAAATAGATAATACCTCTAGACCAAGAGGGGACGAGCAGTCTCTATGCAAAGCCCAGCACTCCACCAGCTTCTCAATGTTCCCTGAGCAGATGTAACACAGACAAGCCTGCAGGCAGCGTTTCTCTGTCCTCTCACACTCCAACCGGCCTCCCAGGGTATCTACCGGTCATAAAGTGAAAGTGGGAGGGATTAGTTGAGTCAGAAATGTTATCCAGCAAGTAAAACAAGAACTGATAATGATATGGTACACTTCTTATAGAAATGAGACAAGCTGCAGCATGAACAAAGTGCAGCTACACTTACCGCATAAACGGGCAAAGTCTTCAGGGTGAGCGTAGGTGAGGAGGGCAGCAAGAGCCTCCTTCCAGTTGTCCAGCTCACAGCTTTGCACTATGTCTCCCCAGTTCTGGGTCACCACTGACGATATAAGCTAGAGTTGGGAACAAAGTAAGTTAAAATACAGCTTAGAAATGTCCCCCTCTGTGAACCAACGGTCTGACACAACATTGTCACATCATCAGCACCAACTGTCTCACCATTGAAATGCTGTTCTTTTGCTTGCTTAGGTATTTTTGCTGAGTCGTCTTGAGCAGCTCCTCTCCTCCACTGATGGAAAGCAGGATGGCTTCAGCGTAGCGGCCGTCGTTCAGACACAAATCCACAGCTCCCTCAAAGTTTCCAACCAGCAGCGCTTGGCTTATCAAACCGTCAGTATCTTCAAAACAACAAAGTTATGAAAAACATTTGCATGTTTAAACCTGTTATATTCACAAAACTAAGTGTGTTTACACATGAGGGATTTTACCACACGACACAGGGATCTGGTATTTCGAGTTTTCTTTTGGAGTCTGACTGAAGAAGTCTGCTGGAGAAACAGAACCGGACGTTCTGGCATCGGTTACAGCAGCTGCTTCATCTGGCCTCTGAAAATGCAAAAATACCACGTAAGAAACGAAGTATTAAACA
>CAAKHC010014559.1:2500-20906 GCA_901007825.1 Macroramphosus scolopax | reverse complement strand
CTCTCCCATTGGTCGACAGTTTAGACCGGTCCTCTGCTGTGGGTCACATCAGCTATCATCTGCATATACAACAAGCATTCCCCCCTCCTCCCCTCTTTTATGTCTGTCATCCTCCCTCCTCTTCAGTCAGGATGTCCATCACTAAGATTCACGCTCGGGAGATTCTGGACTCCAGAGGAAACCCCACAGTGGAGGTGGACCTGTGGACGGCGAAGGGTGAGCAACATCTCAAAGCAACAGTCCCAGATCGTAAAGATCTCTGTCATGTAGGATCTCCGATCTAAAGATAAGTGTCGCCTGTTTCTCTCTTCTTCTGTCGTTCCATCTCTCAGGTCTTTTCCGGGCAGCAGTTCCCAGCGGTGCATCCACAGGTGTCCATGAAGCTCTGGAGCTCCGTGACGGAGACAAGAGCCGCTACCTGGGCAAAGGTACGAGCAGTAACAGTCCAAGTCCTCACACACAAAGACGTTGTTGTAATTCCTGATAGGAATTTAAACATCCCAACTTCCAAACGGTGCCTGAACACAACAGCACATTCAGTGTTTTGTGTTGTCCTCACAGGTACGATCAAGGCTGTGGATCATGTGAACAAGGACATCGCCCCCAAGCTGATCGAGAAGGTATCAATCAGTGATATGATCAATGTCTGAGTGAATGTACTAACCAACGTTATTGGAAATCTCATGCTAAAGATATGAACTACTGCAATGGCCGTACGTACAAAGGTCTGTTAGCTGGAGGCTAACGCTCTGCTAGCTAGGATAAAACATATCGTCTGTCTCTGTGTCCAGAAACTTAGTGTTGTAGATCAGGAGAAGATCGACAAGTTCATGCTGGAGTTGGACGGCACTGAGAACAAATGTAAGGACCTGTCTGTCTGTCTGTCTGTCTGTCTGTCTGTCTGTCTGTCTGTCTGTCTGTCTGTCTGTCTGTCTGTCTGTCTGTCTGTCTGTCTGTCTGTCTGTCTGTCTGTCTGTCTGTCTGTCTGTCTGTCTGTCTGTCTGCCTGTCTGCATCTGACCTGTCTGTGTGTCTATCTGTCTGCAGCTAAGTTTGGTGCTAACGCTATCCTGGGTGTGTCACTGGCCGTCTGTAAGGCCGGCGCAGCAGAGAAAGGAGTTCCTCTCTACCGCCACATCGCCGACCTTGCCGGACACAAAGAAGTCATACTTCCTGTTCCTGTGAGTGGGCGGGGCTTCTGGTGGGTGGAAGGGGCTTTTAAAATATCTGTCCTGTAAGTTCACCTGGTCAGTTATCCAGCACGGACTTTGTGTCATTTATTAAAGTGAACATGTACATGTACACTGTGAGTGAGTTGAGTATTTGAAGGAATGTTTCTTTTCATCCGCAGGCTTTTAACGTGATTAACGGTGGAAGTCACGCCGGGAACAAGTTGGCCATGCAGGAGTTCATGATTCTGCCGGTTGGAGCCTCCAACTTCCACGAGGCCATGAGGATCGGCGCTGAGGTGCATCAATCACAAACCAGTTGTATTATTTGTTGTCGTGTTAGCGTCAGACTTCGTGGTCTAACTGCGTTAGCGTGTTGCTGCAGGTTTATCACAACCTGAAGAATGTGATCAAAGCCAAGTACGGAAAAGATGCTACCAATGTGGGAGACGAGGGAGGCTTCGCCCCCAACATCCTAGAGAACAACGAGGGTGAGACATGAACCTGTCTGTCTGCCTGTCTGTCTGTCTGCCTGTCACTGAATTAGCAAACATCACATCAGATCTGAACAGTGAGGACGATGCTCTCTGTTGATGCACCATAAAGATCTCTGAGTCGCCATCGTTCCTTCTTTCTGCAGCGCTGGAGCTTCTGAAGTCAGCCATCGAGAAGGCCGGCTACCCCGATAAGATCATCATTGGAATGGACGTGGCAGCGTCCGAGTTCTTCCGCAGTGGAAAGTACGACCTGGACTTCAAGTCAGCCGACGACCCGTCCAGGCACATCAGTGGCGAGAAGCTGGGAGACTTATACCGCGAGTTTGTCAAGAATTACCCCGGTAACCTGTCACGTGACACGGACATCCATCTGCTCACAGGGTTAGCGGGGAACGGCTAACTGCTAACTCACTAGTCAGTCACAAGAGTTCACGGAGTATCAGCTTACCGCCTTCATCTTTAGTTCTACCAAACATTATTCCAGAGGGATGGTGCAGCTTGTGACGCTCGTCAGTCAGTTTGTAAAACTGGATTAAACAACAAAACTCTTAAAAAACAGCTGCGATGACGTTTGGAAGACGTTCATTCAGGCTCCTTGTTTAAACAGCAGCTTTCTGCATTTCTTCTTCTTTTAACACTTGTCCTGTTAATCATATCCTCTCTGTCCTCCCTCTGTCTCTCCTCTCTCTGTCCTCCCTCCCTCTGTCCTCTCTCTCTCCTCCCTCTCTCTGTCCTCCCTCCCTCTGTCCTCCCTCTCTCTGTCCTCCCTCCCTCTGTCCTCCCTCCCTCTGTCCTCCCTCTCTCTGTCCTCCCTCTCTCTGTCCTCCCTCCCTCTGTTCTTCTTCTCTTCGTCTCTCTGTCCTCCGTCTCTCTGTTCTTCTTCTCTTCGTCTCTCTGTCCTCCGTCTGTCTCCAGTCCAGTCCATTGAGGATCCATTTGACCAGGACGACTGGGAGCAATGGGCTAAGTTCACTGCCTCTGTGGACATCCAGGTGAGACAGACAGACAGGTAGGACAAGTATGAAGGACATATACTGTATGTGTATATATATATATACTGTATATATATAAACTGTTTCTATACTCTATTTCAGTATATATATATATATATAAAATAAATAAATAAATAAAATCAGCTTTAATTACTGTATGAAAGTGCAGGTCAATTTCAAAATGAAAATAAATGTATATAACTTATTATTTATTTTTAGAGTTATTCCTCTGTTCCTTAACCCAGAAAAGGGAAATGTATAAATAGTGAATAAGACGAATATGCAACAAAATGCATTTGAAATAAATCAATCTAAGAATTGTTTGTTATGATAGTGGATGAATGTGTTAACATTGAAAGTGTCCCTGTATAGAGTCATTATTGATGACTCAGCAGCACATCTCCATGTTGTTGGTTTCAAACCGTCTCAGATGAAGAGCTGCGGGTTGTTCAGCTTTCTGTTCCTCATCAGAACTCAAACCTGACTCAGATAGTTTCTGACATTGACACGTCTGTGTGCGACAACCAATCAGGTTGTAGGAGACGACCTGACGGTGACCAATCCCAAGAGGATCCAGCAGGCGGTGGACAAAAAGGCCTGCAACTGTCTGCTGCTCAAAGTCAACCAGATCGGATCCGTGACCGAGTCCATCAAGGCGTAAGACAGTCTGTCTGATTGATATATCCATTGATTGATTGATTCAGATGAAGCTCAAATTCAATGTCCACTTCCTGTCCTCCTGTCTCTCTCTCTGCCTGTCGGGCTCTCAGGTGTAAGCTGGCCCAGAGCAGCGGCTGGGGTGTGATGGTCAGCCATCGGTCTGGAGAGACTGAGGACACCTTCATCTCTGACTTGGTGGTCGGGTTATGTACCGGACAGGTAGATGGACAGACGGACAGACGGACGGACAGACAGACAGACGGACGGACGGACGGACGGACGGACGGACAGACGGACGGACGGACGGACGGACAGACAGACGGATGGACAGACAGACGGACGGACGGACAGACGGACGGACGGACGGACGGACAGACGGACGGACTGAGGACGGACAGACAGACAGACAGACGGACGGACGGACGGACGGACAGACAGGGAATTTTCAAAGTTGGAAACTGTCCATGGGAATTAACGGGAATTTATGGGATAGACGGGAATATATGGGAATAAACAGGAATAAACCGGGAATTTACTGAATTATATATATATGTATATATATATATATATATATATATACATATATATATATTAGCATAATCCTGACTAAAACAACCAGATTTTGGACCACACTTTTAAGCCCAGAGCACAAGACTATTGAAGCCACACATTTGAGCCTGTGGACTGCAAACCGTCAACACAAACATGAATGTTGAGTTAAATATTTCTCATCCTGGATGAGTAATATTGGATGAATACTGGATGAATGTCTGTTTATGACAAAACAAATATTTATGCTTGGATATGATACCTTTCCATTAAATTACCCTCAATTCCCAGTTAATTCCCATAAATTCCATAATTCCCATATAAAGTTTCAAATTTGGAATATTTCCAAAATTACCCAGCTTAACTTCCCGTGGAAATTTACCGGAAACTTTCCACCCATTTGCAACCCTATACCTACCTGTCTAAAAACAGCATTATGACTCTAGCTGTTCATTCCTCAGATTAAGACCGGCGCCCCCTGCAGGTCAGAACGTCTGGCCAAATACAATCAGCTGATGAGGTGAGAACTTCCTGTCACTTTACAAAGTAAAAGCATGTTTGTTTAGTTCACAACATTAGTCAGAAATCAAACTCCTTATACGAAGTTTGATGTGAAATGTAGTAGGAAGTATGTTGGTACACATCATGCATCACTGAGTTGAAGATGACCTCTGACCTCTGACCTTCAGGATCGAGGAGGAGCTTGGAGGCAAGGCCAAATTCGCAGGGAAGGACTACCGCCATCCAAAGATCAACTAGAGGATCCACCTCCTTCACCTGTTGCTATGACAAATGACCGACAGCTGGTGACCTCTGAGATCCCCCCCACCCTCCACCTGGGACAACTGATCACGGGTCATGGCGGGATTGACTCCGCCTCCTTCTACCTGTAATTCCATTGATGATGTTTTCTAATATAAAACACGAAGATGCAATAAAGATTAATGAATAAAACAGACTTCTGACTTTGTTACGTTGCAATTTGTGAAATTTCTGTTGTTATTGAATCAAATCTATTAAAATATTTGAAGCTCGACTCCCAAACCCTGTTTTCAGCTCAGATCCGATGAAGCCAGATACCGATTTTGTATACATGCCGTTCAGAGAATTGAAGAACTGTCCGGAGCAGGGCTGACTCCGCTACACTAAGTGGCGCTGTAGCGCTTTCAACAAGTGCTTCCAGAGCCACTTCCAGTTGACCTATAAGTCACAGCAACAACGAACTCTCTGTCGGCATTCCAAACAAAGATGGCGTACGAGGAGGTTGACGATGCTACAGCAGTGTAGCATCGTCCGTCCAGAAGTGAGCGGGTGATTTCGTCGAAGCCACGGTGTCGTTCGACCTTTTCTGGCAACAACGCTTCTGTTTGTTACCTCGTCTCCGTCCACTTCTGGGTGAAGCCCCGGCGGAAATTTTCGGGCATGTGCAGAATGCAAAATTCGATTTCGATCCGATGGCCGAGTGTACACGGCCTTAGAATGCCGACGATGAACGACTGATCCAGGTGCTCTTCTCCGATTTTGAGATGTTCGACAAGTAGATTGGACGAAGGTGTTTACAAACTCTGTCTTATATGATCAGACATTCCTTCGTTCAGCTCCATGTCACCCTGCTGAATGTCTGGATGTTTTGGATGTGACAAACTGACTCTGCTGACGCATGCGTGTCTGACTGGTCCCGGTCATGATGGACGCAGCAGAATAAAGATACTTTACGTCACGTCTGATCCAACCGTCAAACCAGTGTGAGCTGATTAAATATGAAGCAACGTTCATTATACAAACACTCTTCCAGAAAAGTGTTTTTGTGTGTTTAACTGTGACCGTGTGACCCCGCCCCCTCTGCACTGACGCACCTGGGGTTAGTGCAGAGGGCAGCTGCCTGCTGGTGATGAAGGAGGCGACTTCATCCTCATCCTCAGTGACCAGAGGAAGAACCGCTGTGCTGCCTCAGTTCTGGTGAGTCAAATCATGTTCTGTCAACCTGCATGACGCATACTGTTGATGCAGATGTTCATCAACAATCTGTATCGTTGATGACACTTTATTTTGATATAAAGTGTCATCAACGCACTCATTCACTCACTCACTCACTCACCTGCTCACCTGCTGACTCATTCACTCACTCACTCATCAGTTGATGTCTATACCAGCTGAGTGATAAGTTCATGTTGTTTGAAGCATCACATCAGTTCACACACTCTGGCTTGAACTTGAAGTCTTTATTCATGCCTTCACACACACACACACACACACACACACACACACACACACACACACACACACACACACACACACACACACACACACACACACACACACGCCGCTATGACGTCAATGCTGACAGGTTGAGGGAGTTTGGGTGGAAGACAGCCGGTTGCCTAGCGATGACGATCAGCCGTGAAGTGTCGAGGTGACGTATCCGCTCCGACGAGGTCTCTGGTCACGAGCTGCTCGGCACCAACAGACCCGGTCGGTGACCAGCCGGTGAACGTTGTGTTTTCTCAGGTAGAGAACAAAACCAGAGAGTAAGGGACCAACGATGGAACCCTGAGGAACCCCAGCAGTTATTAGGTTCACTGCCACTCTAGTTGATACCATGTATTTAAATCACATCTGTATATACAGATTGACACAAGTCGTAAGAACAAATACGTGTTTGCACTAAGTTTGCTGTTTTGTTTCAGGGACAAACCGTCGCCGTGGGAGACGGAGGCTGAAACATCAGCTGCTGGAGGAGGGCAGGTCTTCATACCTCTGATGGTCAAAGGAATATATGGCAGCCCTCCAGAGATGTTCTCGTTGACCTGGTTTGTGAGAACGTGGACGGAGCTGCTGGGGGGGGCAGGAATGTTGTGTGTGCGTCACAACACGCACGCACAAACAGTAAGAATAGCTCATCAATCAGCTTATTAGAGAGAAAGAGGTCGCTGATCGCAACACGGGTTATTATCCCTGTGTATGTGTGTGTGTGTGTGTGTGTGTGTGTGTGTGTGTGTGTGTGTGTGTGTGTGTGTGTGTGTGTGTGTGTGTGTGTGTGTGTGTGTGTGTGTGTGTGTTTTATGCATGTTTGATGACGTCAGCAGCGTCCCCCTGAATGGGGGGCGGGGTTTTGTCTGAGCAGGACAAAGGCAGCGGGGGGTCATTAAACACACACACTAACACACACACTAACACACACACTCACCTTTCCTTGGCTCCATGTGAACCTCTGTAACCCCGCCTCCTTCCACAGGAAATAGTTGTCGACAACGACCCAGTCGCCATGGTGATTCTTTACGATGGGGCTGGACAACCGAGGTCAGGGGTGGTGAGGATCTGACAACAGCGGAAGAGACGTTATCATCAGAATCTGGTCAGATATGAGGGTGATGATGATGAAGATTCATCTGCGGGTTACTATAGTAACAGGACTGTCTTTCATAGAGCCCCTTACCTCTTCAAGGACCTCTGGTAACTTCTCAAGGACTCTAAAACCGTCTTTAAGAACTCCTGGAAGTCCCTTAAGGACTCTCTTTACTCTCTTCAACCATCATTGAAACCCCTCAAGGACCTTTTAAACCACAGGAACAATGTTAAGTTCCACGACCCATCAGAGAAACCTGGATCTTATTTCAGGATCTCTGAAAGAACCACAGAAGACCCTCAAGGTATCGTGGAATCACTACAAGGGTCATCTGAGCCCCCACATGGACCTCTGATGTCCCTCAAGAACAAAGTCCGACCTGGAACCCTGTTGGTATTCCAGGATCCTCTTCATTGACTGATGGAACCTCCTTGACAATCATTTTCATCAGTCCAAGGAGCCTGGAACTCACTCGACGACACGGAGAACATATTCAAGAACCTTGGAACCTCGAGGACTCCAGGACTCTTTCACATGTGTCACACAAATGTTTTAGTCTCTTTCTTCCTGTGTGTGTGTGTGTGTGTGTGTGTGTGTGTGTGTGTGTGTGAGTGATAGAGAGACCGTCCGTCGTCGGGGGTGACAGCAGTAAGAATGTGTGACATCACAGCGTCGAGTCGTATAAGAGGCTCGTCTGTCTTCGGTCCACAGACGCGTCCCACTTTGAGGACATAGGAGACAAACACATCTGACCCCAATAATCAATACTTTTATTGGAGAAAACGTATTGATTGAAATCATTTGATAATTGATCGAGAGAAACGACCAACAGAATCTAAAGCTTGTTCGGATTTTTAGTTCTTTGTTGGAATATTTGACGTCAACTTTCAGTCAGTAAGTTCTGATGTTTCTTCATTTTGTCATTAAAATGTTTTTTTCTGCTGAGACAGATTAATCCAGTTTCAGATCATTTTATCTAATCTGATGGGACCTCCTCGATCTAATCTCATCTTTTCTCATTCTAATTCAATCAGATTGTTTTTATTCATCTCAAGTCATTATCTGATATAATTTATCTAATGAATAATTTCATCTATTCTGATATAATGTAATCTGATTGAGGTAATCTGATTCATCTAATTTAATCTAGGATGGATCATTAGTATAATAATAATTGTGTTGAATATATCATTTTCAAAAATTCAATTAATTGGATCCAGTTTTAAGATTTCGATCAACATAATCTGATCTAATCCTGTTCTGATCTAATGTTTCATAATCTGTTATAATCAAAGTAAACAAAGTGTGTTAAACTATGTTAAAAGTTCAATCTAATCGACTGAAAGAACAAATCTAATCTAGTCATTGATATAATCTAATTTCTGGAGGTCATCCTTATGTTCTTTGACCAGATGATTAATTATTTAAATGTCTTGAACTAATCGAATCCGATCAAACATTATCAAAGTTTCATATTATAATCTGAACATTATAACACAAATCATGTTTTTGTATGTTTCTGAAGTTTTTTGCTAAAACATGAAAATAATGAAACATTCTCTAATTGGATTGGATAACAGCCTCCAGCCAATCAGAGCACAGGATTATTAAGCATCTTTTTGTTTGTTTAAGATGGCTGCCTCATTTTCCTGCCTCTCCTTCGTCCCTGTCCTCCTCCTCTTCCTCACTGTTGCCGTGGAGTCGAGACCTTCGGCTAAACGAGATGACATGCAGGTCTGTGGAGGTCTACTTTAGCCTACTCTTCCTCCTCTACTTCATCTTCAACATCTTCTTCCTCTTTGACATCTTCTCCCTACCATCCTCCTCCTCCTCCTCCTCCTTCGTCATCTCTAACTTGTAAATTATATTTTCTTTCTTCAGCTCTTGAACTCTCTGTTCGGCTTTCAACTCTCCTCTCTCATCATGGCCCCGCCCCCCTCTGCCGACATCACAGAGGGCTCTCGCGGACGCCCCGCCCCTTCTGCCTCTGGAGGGTTGAATGTCCACCGAGGTGCTGCGGGAAGTTTAGCTGGCAGGCGAGAGGTGCTGCCACAGTTCTTCCTTGACTTTCTGCGGCGGCGCTCAAAGATGAGGAGGCGGAGCCGGAAGTCGATGATGGGAGGAAGAGGATGCTTCGGGATGAAGATGGACCGCATTGGGTCCATCAGTGGCCTGGGGTGTTAGAGATCTAGCGGCACCATGAGGACAGCTTCCCGGCACAGCCACATTTCATCTCCATGTCCGCTGAAAATAACCACTGTGCTCTTGAACACAGATGTCTGGTTACTGTGGTAACGTCTGTCGCTTGGAATGCTTGTTACCTAGAACAGGACTCCTGAACTGACTTCCTTTCAAAAGGAGCCATGTTGCATCCGTTTGATTTTAGTTTTCCTTCTGTGATGTCACTGAGTGACCCCCAGCTGACTACTCATGACACTTCATGTTGGAATTCGACTAACAATGGATGAAAGGTCACGCACACCTGTTCTAGTGAGGTAGACACAGCTTACTAATGACCTCCGACCCCTGGCTACAACACAGCCAGAAGAGCACTGTGAGTGTGTGTGAGACGACCATGTGTTTAACATGTAGACGTGTGTGTGTGCTTGTAGACGTCCAGACATCCGTGTGAGGACATTTAGACACAGTGAGGACACTTTGGTCTGTCCTCACTTTCTGAGAAGGAACGTTTGAGGGTTCAGTTTATGAGGAACTGGGGCTGTTACACCAATGAATGTCCTCACAAAGATACCTGCATGAATGTGCAAGCGAGCCAACCATGTTTTGAGCTTTAAGCTTGTGTGTGCGTGTGTATGTGTGTGTATGTATGCACTTGAGTTTCTGTGTGTGAGGACAAGTTGCAGTTTGCAGGCTGAAATAAAGAAGAGAAACTCCACCATGTCTTTTTTCTTGTTTAAGTATTTCCTTCTCTTCACTCTCAGAACGCTTGTTTCTCAGCACCTGGACACACCTGCAGGATTTGTGACATCACAAACTAGTTAAGATAAGATAAGAGAAACCTTTATTCGTCCCACTACGGGGAAATTTACAGCATTACAGCAGCAAAGTGGATAAAGTGGATGTCTATTTTAAAGCAGTTCAACACTATTTACTTGTTCACTCATTCCGGGTTTTAAATGACGGAGAAGAAGCAGATGACGTTTGAAGGATTGTAAGGGGGAAATTTCAAAAGTATTTTTTTGAACAACGTTTTAATTGTCCCAGTTTTATATGTCCTAAAATATTCCGGTATTTCTGTCATCAAAATATCTTCCCGCCACTAGAGGGCGACGATGAGCCAAGTTGACGCTGTGTACTGTCACGTGACGGGGTCCTCCTGTTTAGCTCGCTCAGCTAGCACTAGCAGCTAGCTTACAGTTCCACACAGAAATCAGCCCCGACCAGCGGCAGAGCGTCTCCTCGTTCAGCACCGGGAAACACGCCGTCCAACGCGTCTCCACCCCGTCCTCCCCCTGATTGCTCCCGGCTCTCCGTCCACCCGGTCCGGACCGGTTACGCCAAAACATGTCGGCGGTGCAGCGGATGAAAGTGGCGAACGAGCGGCACAGCAAGACGATCACACAGCGGGGACACGTCCAGAAAACATCGGTACTCCACAGCCAGTCTGGTATCCCCGAAAGAGTATTAACATTTATGATTAACACGCTGATTTTTTACTTTCCTGGTCTCTTGGATCAAATACGTTTTTTAACACGCATACTAATCGTGCAGTAATTGATACGTCGCATGAGAAGCAGTGTAGCAGGTAGGGATGCTAATAGCTGAAATAAAATTAGCATTAGCATGTTCAGCAGTGAGCCACATTCTGACACTATTAAGCGAGCTAAGCAACGTTTAGGTAAGAATTAGTTGAAGTAGTTACAGGCTGGCCTGCACCTGTTAACTAGCTAATATGTATGAGGAGCACAAGACTCCTTTCACAAATCTGATATATTAAGGTTGCGCTTCGTTTCCTCAAAGCTACACACTGTAAAATGTTATACATGCTGTGAATGAAATCTCGTTAAATCTGTTTTTAATCCGGCATAAGAACTGTGTACTGCGGGCAGCGTGTTTGGCCAGATTTGTTCTTTAACTCGGCTTTGATTTAATCGCTGTCAACACTGGTAAGAAGAGGGGAGCCGGGCGGGGCTACACATCTGATTAAAATAATGTAATATAAATGAGAATCATACTTTTTGATATATAATGTAACATTGAATGGAGTTAGTGCTTGTTACCTCTCTCATCTCATGTCAGCTGAAAGAGCAGTAACACACTGAGACTTCAACCGAAAATGTTGAATCTGCGTATTGAGGCAAGTGATGTATTTGTATAAATATCGACAGTAACGGTTCATCACTTCTCATTTTAGTTTGGGATTCTTGCAAAGTGTCAGTTTCTTTAACTGATCCTGATCATAAGAGCCTCCTATCGGCCGCTTCATACAAACCTTCACTGCTGTTCATCTAATGTCCTTCAAGTATCTGAGGGTTTCCTGTACAGACGCTATGAATCCGCTGCATTTGTCCACTGTGCTCACTGACTCCTACACGTGTGTTTCAGCGGCCTGTTAATGATGAGAAGTCTCCGGTGGGTCCGTGGCTACTGGCTCTCTTCGTCTTTGTAGTTTGTGGATCAGGTGAGTGAGCACACACATATTATAATATAGTTCACAAATATGAGCTTTGAAAAGTCCTTCTGACCTGCACCTGTGAAGCAACTTCAATCTAAAGAAGAGAAATGTGAGCGTCAGATTCACAGATTGCACATTTGTGATGACACCAGTTGCTAAGAAAAACAATATGCGGTAACCGTGACGTTTGGCTGTAGAGAGTTTGATAACATGACAACAGAGCTATTAGATGTGTGCAAACACCTTTGACATAGTGTGTTTACTGTTTTGGTTGACTCTCCAGGCTCTCGTAGTGTGTTTTTCAAAGACTTTATTGTCATTCACACAAACACAAGTGCACATGTGAACGAAATTTCGTTGCGATATTGGTTTCAGAGGCAGATGAATCTCAAGCCAATTTTTGTGGCGAGAAATACTAGCCTCCTCAGGCTAGCTGGCAATCTATTTACTGTGCTGGTTGACTCTCCAGGCTCTCATAGTGTGTTTACTGTGCTGATTGACTCTCCAGGCTCTCATAGTGTGTTTACTGTTTCGGTTGACTCTCCAGGCTCTCATAGTGTGTTTACTGTGCTGATTGACTCTCCAGGCTCTCATAGTGTGTTTACTGTTTCGGTTGACTCTCCAGGCTCTCATAGTGTGTTTACTGTACCGGTTGACTCTCCAGGCTCTCATAGTGTGTTTACTGTTTCGGTTGACTCTCCAGGCTCTCATAGTGTGTTTACTGTACCGGTTGACTCTCCAGGCTCTCATAGTGTTTACTGTTATAACTCACTTATACACGAAAGATATATCTGAAATATTGTTTGTGTGTCTTGCAGCCATCTTCCAGATCATCCAGAGCATCAGGCAGGGCATGTGATGACCTTTGACCCCGGAGCCGAGCTGATGATGTGTGTGGATCACGTTGACCTCATGACCCTGCCCAATACACACACACACACACACACACACACACACACACACTCTTTTGCCTGTGAAGTGTCATGTTTTCTTCCTGCTGTATCTCAGAGTCTGTCAGTACCTTTTTTTTTTTACTTCACCGTCTGTGATCAGATATTGATTACTGTTTGTTTTTATTGATCAGTCCACACGTTTCCTGATGAGCTGATTTTTATTCTCTTCGACTGTCTATCGGCTCGACTGGTTTTTTGAAGCTGATGTTTCTGTCAGGTGTGTCTTTAAAGGAGCAAACCGCTGCGTCCCGTCGAGTCGCTCTTCATCCCGATCACCATCATGAGACGGATTTATCTCCGCTGATATTGGTGACGAACCGGCGTAAACCTGAATGATTCTCTGATTTCTGTCTGAGAGTGCGTACTGCTGAAATAAAATAACCACTTGTATTTGCTCTTGTTGTACGTCTTCACACAAGGTGGATAGATGGAAACACATCGCTCAGATGAGCTTCAACACATGTAGGTTTCATGTTAATAAACCTCCCAAACAACAGCTGTGAAGGTCTTAATCATTATGAATCACATGTGAAAAGGCTCCAAGTAAGATGAGTTAAATGAGCGGATGAGGTAAAGTCATGACGAGCTGAAGATGAAACCTACCAAACAGCAGCTCTGCAACATGAGATTACAATTTTACTGCGACATTGAACTAAAGTTTTTCAGTGAATTTGATTTCCATCATTGAATTCTACTTCCTGGTGTATTTTCTTGCTCAGCAGGTGAAAATACAAATAATTTAAATTGTTTTCAGGAAAAATGCATTTATTCTGCAAACTAAACAGGAAATGAAATCTTGAGCTTTGTTTATCCGTGCCGGCGGCGTTGACCTCCACTTCAGGGTTTGTGATTTCGGGCTTCAAAGTAGCAGTTTGCTTCTTTATATCCGGTTTCTGAACAGCCAAACATCCCACAAAACTTCCTCTGATATGTTCGGTCGTCTCAAGCGGATTCCAGCCTGACAGAATCTGTTCAAATGTAAAAGATTTTAAAACGGTAAAGGTGAGGAGGAGGAGCAGCTCCATGACCATCACCTTTGGTTAAATTTCAAACATCAGCTCGCTGGCGTTCAGCCGATGTTTTCCACTCGATCCGCGAGATGTTTGACGACAGCCTGGTTCTTGACGAGCTCACAGCCTCCTGCTTTTATACAAAATAAACCCGATATTTTTCTCTACACGCTTTGGCTCTGTGTTGCCTCTTCTTACTATTTGTTCTACTTTCTTTGTCCTCAGTTGTGTAGCACCAGGTGTTCACATTTCCTGTTTGAAAGCTTTTATTGTGATTGTGAAGGGATTTTCTGCAGCATAAACCATCTAGAGCAAGTGATGTAGACATTTGCTGTTACTTTATGAAGTACTGCGGATTTTGTTTAACACTATCAGTAGGAATTATTAGAAGCTTAAAATCAGTTAGGATTTGTTTGGTTTTTTTACCTCCAAGGATGTTGTGATGGTTCGTCAATCATCAGGACAACATAACATCTGCTCCTGACTAGAACTCCTGACGGAGGCAGACTGTAAAAAATGTCATGACACCTCCACAACAACACTGACACATCCATCAAGTTTGTGGATAAACACTAGTGACTTTCCAAAGGGGGGGTCTCTAACTGCATCTGTGTTGAGTGAGGTGGAGCAGAATATTCAGTCCACATGGCAACTGGTTAGAAAGCTCTTTCTGAGTTATCAGGTCATATGTCAGTTAAGCACCAATCACGGCACAGACGTTGTGTTGCTGATGTCAGTTGCTAAAAATGGTGTTAGTTTAATGAAATTCATTAAATTGATTTGATTGATTGAACCCAATCATATATCCACAGTACATTTTCTGTCAGCGTCATTGTGTTATGAGCTGTTTCAATAAGCAGAACAATAATAGCGTGACAATAAAAGTCATTGATATCGGGAAATAATCCATCCAATACTCATGACGCCCCGCCCCCGTCGCTACGTAGTGACGTAAGAGAAATAGAAGATGGCGGCCGTGCTGAAGGCGGAAGGTAAAGGAGCTTTAAGAAGCTTTTTTACCTCAAAACACCTCTTCTGGTTTGTTTGTTGTTATTAGACTTGTTTCATTTTATGCTTTATCTTCGGAGCTTAGTGTCCGCTGATTGGCCCTGGTTGGCACGCCTCAGCCCGGAGCTGTAGTCCCGCTGCTCGGCTTTCCGAGGTTTAATGCTGTTGCGGAGCTGTCTGGCTGCGGCAGCCTTGTCAACACTGGCTGGCTAACTGATCAGCCAAACAAATATTATTATAATTTGTCAGTTCGTAAATTTAAAATTGTGATAGCTTGATAATAATGTTGTCAAAAGTCAAACTTTTGCGTTGTTTATTTTGTGTAAGCGCCTTATCGTTAGCATAAAAGTTAGCCAGCGTAGCGCGCCGGGTCGAGTAGAGCGACTGCTGCGGGAAGAAACTCTCCGAGGTACAGGTGCAGCTCGCGGGCGAGTCCCGGGTCTGAAGCAGGCCTCCTGGAAGTGTGTGTGGGTGGTGCGCAGCCGTGTGAGACGCGGCAAAATGCGTGTTTTGAATTATTCAGCGTTTCGGTGGAACTCCGCACGCACACACAGCGCGCGCGCGCGGGAAGAGTGTTTAATAATCATGTAACATTGCAGATTTAGTTGTTGCCAGGCAACAGGGAGCTGTTAGAGTGGGTGTGTTGAGTCGGCCAGTTAGAAGCTTGGATTTGTAATGTGTGTGTGTGATGCTGTTTCACACTGTTTCCTGATCATAAAATTGATAGTATGTTTATGTGTGTGTAGAAGTGCAGTGCTGGCAGCAGTGTATTGCATGAGACATCCTGCATGGACTCGTCGCCATGAGCAACGAGGAGATGGTTTCCACGGAGACAGGTCAGTGCCATCCTTCTGTCTAGTATGTTCCTCAAACCTCTGTTTCTATGGTACCCCACTGTTGCTGATGACATCACTGAGAAAAAAATCTGTTGTGCCCACACATGGACATTATGCACTTAAGTGTGTGCCATGTGTCTGCACAGGAAGTGTGGAGGTGTGTGTTGTGTTGTGTAGGCGATCATGCTGCTTATGATCATCTGCACCTGCCTTTCAACAAATATCTCACCACCATGACAGTTATTGATATTTTCTTGGGTTCTGTCTGGATATAGTTGTGAGAGCGTCAGTAGATTTCTGTTAAGAGAATGAAGCTCAGCTGACATCTCCTTACTGTGTAACGTCTCTCTGTCTGCAGAGAATAAAACACAGAGGAAAGTGTTTCTTCCTAACAAGCTGTTGGAGTGTCTCCCTCGCTCGTCCAGTCTTCCTAATGAGCGGCTGCGATGGAACTCTAACGAGGTGTGTGTGTGTGTGTGCGTGTGTGTGTGTGTGTGTGTGTGCGTGCGTGCGCGTGCGTGCACACACGTGCGTGCGCGTGCAAACAAGTCAAACCTGGATTTCTATCATTAACGGGTAAGGACAGAAAATAGTTCAGCAGGAGTCAGAAGAAACGATTAGATGAGACAATATTAAACTCAGCTGCATATTTTACTTCTGTTTTCTATCTACTGTCCTGTGGGGAAATAAAAGACTTGACAGAAAGGCTCTCTCTCTGCAGGAGATTGCTTCCTACCTGATATCATTTGACAGACATGACGAGTGGCTCTCCTGCACCCTGAAAACCAGGTACACACACACACAAACACAAAATCCTGGACAAGCCTGACAGATGAAGCTGAGCGCGATACACACTTTAAATTTCAGATAAACAGATTGACTGTAATGATATGCTGAATGTAATTAGATATTTGTAACCATGTGTAACTCGATCAGCTGATGAGCGACTTTCTTTCTCAGGCCGAAGAACGGCAGCATCATCCTGTACAACAGGAAGAAGGTCAAGTACAGGAAGGACGGGTACTGCTGGAAGAAACGCAAGGATGGAAAAACTACGAGAGAGGACCACATGAAGTTGAAGGTCCAGGGCATGGAGGTCTGCAGCGTGACACTCACCAGCGCCCACTGGAGGACAGACACAGTATCACTGTTTATTGTTACAACTACACTCACTTGTACAGCAGATTCACAATCCTGCAATAAAATACTGACACCCTCCTCTATCTGCTGTCAGTCAAACACTGACACGCCCCCCTCTATCTGCTGTCAGTCAAACACTGACACGCCCCCCTCTATCTGCTGTCAGTCAAACACTGACACGCCCCCCTCTATCTGCTGTCAGTCAAACACTGACACGCCACGCAATACACCTGGTAACAGTAGCATCCAGTGTGTGTGTACCAACAAGGAGATTGTTGTGCTCATAACTGTGTCTGTGGTTGCAGTGTCTCTATGGTAACTACGTCCATTCCTCCATCGTGCCAACATTCCACAGACGGTGCTACTGGCTGCTGCAGGTCAACACACACACACACACACACACAATCCATATTCATAACAGGAACACTGATTTTAGGAATTCAAATTTAATCTGTGTGTGACAGAACCCAGACATCGTGCTGGTCCACTACCTGAATGTGCCGTCCCTGGAGGATTCTGGGAAATGCAGTCCGCTGCTGTGTGCGATGACCAACCGCCCGGACAGCATGAGGTGGAGCAGAGACGACCTGCTGAACCAGCTGAAACCCATGTGTAGGAAACAGACACATACACATATGAATGAAAGTGTGTGTGCTGTTAACCATGTTCAAGCGTTGTGTGTTTGTGTCTCAGTTCACAGTATGAAATGTTCAGTGGGTTCAGGGGATTTCAGTATTGAGGAGTTGGTTCAACACATTCTGGACCGACAGAGAACCAAACCACAGCCGCGCACCCATACCTGCCTCTGTAACGCCGCCCAGGGTAACACATGGCTCTGTTACACCACTGTGACATCACTCTGTTGCTTTGACCACAGGTTAAAGTCTGTGCTGTGTATCTTTGTGTGTAGTGTCTTCAGGAGGGAACATTCCTCACCGCTGCAACAGCACCAAGCATCGCATCATCTCCCCCAAACTGCCTCCCTCCTCCTGCACACCCTCCCTCTCGCCTCTCTCTTCTGAGGCGGGGGAGGCAGGGGCAGGGGGTGGAGATGCCAAACTGCCACACCTCCAGGCTCAGAGCAGCCCTGTCCCATCTCCTTGCCCCTCCTCCACGTAAGTCTTGTTGCTTATTTTACGATAAAGTAGCTCTGAAGAGGAAATATTGTCTTTACTTTTCAGAACCCGACATGACTCATGAATGTGTGGAGGTAATTAGACTTAATGGTCCTTAGAAATTACATTTTTTCAGTAAACAAACTATTTTTGTTCCGCAGCGCGGCCTCATCTCCCCCGCAGCCTCACAGAGCCACCATCACCATGAGTAACCACGGCAACGGCTTCTACAGCGATCAGCGCGGCAACCTTACGACAGTGGCGCTCCCCCAGAATGCAGTGATTGTCATGGCAACAACTACAGCCATCACCGGGGGGAGAGGGGGGGGGCATGTTGGAGGAGGGGGTGCCGCCAGGGGGGAGGAGGCGGTTACAGGGAGTAGTCTGTCACTCACCCACTCTGGCCAATTACTGCTCTCCAGCCCCCTCCCCCCCACTGCTGCTCATTCTGCAGGCAAGCCTGCCTCTCCTTGCCCTTCCTCCCCCAGTCCTCCCT